>JARQOC010000003.1:572158376-572224119 GCA_033576535.1 Allobates femoralis
CCATTGCTCTTAGAATGTATGACTTGGGTCAAACATTTAGGATATCCTTCCACAAGCTTCTCACAATAGTTGGTAGGAATTTGGTCCCATTCCTCCTGGCAGAACTGGTGTAACTGAACCATGTTTGTAGGTCACCTTGCTCGTGCCTGCCTTTTTAGCTTTGCCCATAAATTTTCAATAGGATTGAGATTATGGCTTTGTGATGAGCACTCCAAAACATTTACTTTGTTATCCTTAAAAAATACTACAAGGACGTAAAGGATGCATGATGCAGCTGGGCCCTTTGGGGCATCTGTCCTGTGTGGTGCATATATATATATATCTACTAGATGGTGGCCCGATTCTAATGCATCGGGTATTCTAGAATATGTATGTAGTTTATTTATGAAGATGTAAGAATAATGCAAAGCAAAGCTGGGTTTAAATCCTGCGCCAATATCGCTGATTGCTGGCAACCGGCCGGACGCAACCAATCAGCGAAGCGTGGTTGAAATCCTGCGGCAATTTGCGGGCGGACTGTCCCTGTTGCTGATTGGTCAGGCCAGCCGCCCACGACCAATCAGCAACGCAGGATTTGCGTTACAGACAAACAGAAGTAGACTATTATATAGTAGATAGCTACAGCAGCACCAGTGTGCAGCGGTGCCAGAGTCCAGAAGGGAACAACGTGCGGGTGTGGTCAGGAGGGGGCCGAAGGGCAGCGGCCAGGTGCGGGCCGGAGGGGGCCAGGTAAGAGCGGCCGGGTGCGGGCAGGAGGGGGCCGGGGAAGAGCGGCCGGGTGGGGACAGGAGGGTCCAGGGGGACAGCGACTGGCTGCGGGCAGGAGGGGGCCGGGGAACAGCGGACGGGCGGGGGGCCCCTCCTGCCCACACCCGGCCGCTGTTCCCCGGCCCCCTCCTGCCCGCAGCAGAGTGCTTAGCAGAGTATACTGTGGCTCAGTGGTTAGCAGACCTTACGGCGGTCAGTGGTTAGCAGAGTATACGGGGGCTCAGTGATTAGCACAGTATACGCTGCCTCAGCAGTTAGTACTGTATACACGGAGCCTCAGTGGTTAGCACTCTATTGTGGCTCAGTGGTTGGCACTGTATATGGTGGCTCGATAATTAGAACAGTAATGTGGCTCACTGGTTAGCACTGTATACGGTGACTCAGTGGTTAGCACTGTATACGGAGCCTCAGTGGTTAGCACTCTATTGTGGCTCAGTGGTTGGCATTGTATATGGTGGCTCAGTGGTTAGCACAGTATGGTGGCTCAGTGTTTAGCACTGTATATGGTGGCTCAGTGGCTAGCACTATATGGTGGCTCTGTGGTTAGCACAGTATGGTGGCTCAGTAGTTAGCACAGTATGGTGGCTCAGTGGTTAGCATTGTACGGTGGCTCAGTGGTTAGCATTGTATAGTGGCTCAGTGGTTAGCACTGCACGGTGGCTTAGTGTTTAGCAAAGTATGGTGGCTCAGTGGTTAGCACAGTATATGGTCGCTCAGTGGTTAGCACTGTACAATGGCTCAGTGTTTAGCACAGTATGGTGGCTCAGTGGTTAGCACAGTATATGGTCGCTCAGTGGTTAGCACTATACAATGGCTCAGTGGTTAGCACAGTATATGGTCGCTCAGTGGTTAGCACTGTACAGTGGCTCAGTGTTTAGCACAGTATCGTGGCTCAGTGGTTAGTACTATATGGAGGCAGAGTGGTTAGCACTGTATGGTGGCTCAGTGGTTAGCACAGTATGGTGGCTCAGTGGTTAGCACAGTATGGTGGCTCAATGGCTAGCACTGCATGGTGGCTCAATGGTTAGCACTGCATGGTGGCTCAGTGGTTAGCACAGTATGGTGGCTCAGTGGTTAGCACTGTATATGGTGGCTCAGTGGTTAGCACTGTATATGGTGGTTCTGTGGTTAGCACAGTATGGTGGCTCAGTGGTTAGCACTGTATGGTGGCTCAATGGTTAGCACTGTATGGTGGCTCAATGGTTAGCACTGTATGGTGGCTCAATGGTTAGCACTGCACGGTGGCTCAGTGGTTAGCACAGTATGGTGGCTCAGTGGTTAGCATTGTACAGTGGCTCAGTGGTTAGCACTGTATATGAAGGCTCAGTGTTTAGGTGGCTCAGTGGTTAGCATTGTATGGTGGTTCAGTGGTTAGCACTGTATGGTGGCTCAGTGTTTAGCACTTTATGGTGGCTCAGTGTTTAGCATTGTATGGTGGCTCAGTGGTTAGCACTGTATATGAAGGCTCAGTGTTTAGGTGGCTCAGTGGTTAGCATTGTACAGTGGCTCAGTGGTTAGCACTACGCGGTGGCTCAGTGGTTAGCGCAGGATGGAGGCTCGGTGGTCAGCGCAGGATGGAGGCAGAGTGGTCAGCAGAGGATGGAGCCTCAGTGGTCAGCAAAGGATGGAAGCTCAGTGGTCAGCAAAGGATGGAAGCTCAGTGGTCAGCGCAGAATGGAGGGCCAGTTGTCAGCGCAGGATGGAGGCATAGTGGTCAGCGCAGGATGGAGGCAGAGTGATCACTGCAGGATAGAGGCAGAGTGGTCAGCACAGGATGGAGGCAGAGTGGTCAGCAGAGGATGGAGGCAGAGTGGTCAGCAGAGGATGGAGGCTCAGTGGTCAGCAGAAGATGGAGGCTCAGTGGTCAGCAGAGGATGGAGGCTCAGTGGTCAGCGCAGGATGGAGGGCCAGTGGTAAGTGCAGGAGGGAGGGCCAGTGGTCAGCGCACGTCCATTCCCCCTCCCATCTGCTCCGGTCTCACCCGCACCCGGTGTTTACATCGCCGCTACAGCAGGTAATGAGTGGTCATGTGATAGGCGGGCTGAAGTGATGTGCACAGAGCCTGTCACATGACCGCTCATTACCTGCTGTAGCGGCAATGTAAACACCGGGTGCGGGTGTGATGGAGCGGCGGAGAGGGGGGGTGTAATAGAGCAAGCTGGGAAGGGAATGGAGCGAGGGGGGAATGGAGCGAGGGGGGAGGGAATGGAGCAGCGGGTGGCAGGAATGGAGCAGCGGGTGGTGGCGGCAGGCAAGAGGGGGCCGGAGGTGGGTGCACCCGTTCCAACGGGCAGGTGCAGGCAGGAAGAGGCTGACAGCACAGTGGCTGTGTCTGTGAGGGAAATCGGCGGCCACCAATGAGCACCCTGGCGCTGGCGCGCGATTTCGGCGTCAGAGAGACACAGTTAGATTATATAGTACATAGTGCTGGACAAGACATGTGTCCAAAAATGTATGTCTTTGTTCCTGTGTGCATTTGTAAAAATGAATCTGGCTTTTTTATGTTACTTTTGGAGTAATGGCTTCTTCCTGGCAGAGTGGCCTTTCAGCCCATGTTGATACAGTATTAGTTTCAGCATTGATAATGACACAATCATACTAGTTTCCGCCATCATCTTCACAGGGTCTTTTGCTTGCGTTCTTGGGTTGTTCTGATCATATTGGACCAAAGCACACTCATCTCTGGGACACAGAACCCTTCTCCTTCCTGTGAAGTATGATAGCTGGACATTACCATCTTGTTTGTACTTGTGTAGAATTGTTTTTACAGATGAACAAGGCACCTTCAAGTGTCAGTATAAACAATCTGACCAATAAAATTGATTGGAAACAGTCACAATGCAGTCAATCAAAAGTGTACGTCTAGTATTATGTTCCAATTTTGAACAGTGGGAGAGCAGTAAGGGGCCGTCACACACAGCAACCAAGGCTGCGATGTTGGAAGCGATGCCGCGGGAGCGCGATCGCTTCCGACATCGCAGCCTTGGTGTCACACAGGCAGATGTTGCCCTGACGGCGCTGCAATTTGGGTGCAGCCATGCAGTCATCTCTTGCTGGGCTGGGATCAACCCAGTGAGCAATCCGCAGCAGTGGTGCGGAATAGGCTGTATCGCTGCCAACATCGCTATTGCTGTGTCAGACGGCGCGATACAGCCTAATCGCTGGGGCAAGATCGCCAGGTTTATGAACATGGCAACCTCCAACTAGCGATTTATCATAGTTGCATCGTGCTGTTACACAGCACGACCCACTTGCAATATCGCTAGCAACATCGTGACTTTTCAGTGATGTTGCAAGCGATATTGATGTGTGTGACGGCCCCTTTAAGGATATGATGACTACTTTTGACTCCCTGCTCTG
This sequence comes from Allobates femoralis, assembly GCA_033576535.1. NCBI lineage: Eukaryota > Metazoa > Chordata > Amphibia > Anura > Aromobatidae > Allobates > Allobates femoralis. The sequence goes on from JARQOC010000003.1 coordinate 572,162,505, forward strand.
CAATTCATATAGGCTGCAGGAGAGCTAGCAAACAGTCCTGAAAAATGTGCCCCCCACTGGTTAGATATACATATAGCCCTTCAATATTTAAATACTGAATAAACCTTTTAAAGTGTGTTCCATTCACTGTCTGAACATTATGCTTCAGTTTCACCATGCTCTTTGTGTGTTCCAGGGATGTTAATTTTCCTGGCTGCCAGAATGCATAAGGAGGTGCCCAGGAGGAGCCTGATGCCAAGATACATGTGAGCATTGTGGCCAGGGCCGTATTTTCCATTAGGCACACCTAGGCACGTGCCTAGGGCGGCGCCATTCGTAGGGGGCGGTGTCTAGGCGTGTTTTCTTTTTTTATCTTTTTTTTTTTGGCTCCGGGCCGGCCAGGTCGCAAGCCCCGCCCCCATACCCCCCCTTCCCCCTTCCTTCATCATCCGGGCCGCGCCGCCGCCCCGCCCGCCCACCTCACAGGCAGAGGAGCCGGAAGAGAAGAGGAGAAGGAGGGGCCCGCCAAGGAGGGGAAGTTTGAAGTTCCCGCTCTGTTCCCTCCTGTCTCCCGTGCTCCCGTGCTGCGGTGGTGGCGCCGGCGGCGGTACTGGCGGCTCCTGCACCCTTCCGCCCCTGCACCCAGCCGCCCCTGCACCCAGTCGCCCTTGCACCCAGTCGCCCTTGCACCCAGCCGCCCTTGCACCCAGCCGCCCCTGCACCCAGCCGCCTCCTCCTGACCCAGACAGCGGGAAAGCAGCCGGAGGCATTTGAGGATGGTGCGGCTGGCAACGGAGCTCCTGCTGTGCTCAGAGCTCATCACGGAGCTCATCACTGTGCTCAGAGGGAGCCAATGTCAGCAGCCAGCACCAGGTGAGGACCCTAAAAGTGTGGGGAAACTGTGCAGGGGAGGGGACAGAGGCGCAGGGGGACCGAGAAGAAGAGGACAGGGGGACAGAAACAAGGGGACAGAAGAGTAAAGAGGAGGACTGGGGTGCAGAAGAACAGAGGAGCAGCAGGAGGGACAGAGGAGAGGAGGACGGGGTGCAGGAGGACAGCAGAGCAGCAGGAGGGACAGGGAAGAGGACGTGGGTGCAAGAGGGGCAGCAGGAGGGACAGAGGAGAGCAGGACGGGGGTGCAGAAGGACAGAGGAGAGGAGGACGGGGGTGCAAGAGGAGCAGCAGGTGGGACAGAGGAGAGGAGGACAGCAGAGCAGCAGGAGGGACAGGGAAGAGGAGGACAGGGGTGCAAGAGGGGCAGCAGGAGGGACAGAGGAGAGCAGGACGGGGGTGCAGAAGGACAGAGGAGAGGAGGACGGGGGTGCAGGAGGACAGAGGAGCAGCAGGAAGGACAGCGGAGAGGAGGACAGGGGTGCAGGAGGACAGAGGAGAGGAGGACGGGGGGTGCAAGAGGACGGGGGTGCAAGAGGAGCAGCAGGCGGGACAGAGGAGAGAAGGACGAGGTGCAGGAGGACAGCAGAGCAGCAGGAGGGACAGGGAAGAGGAGGACGGGGGTGCAGGAGAGGAGTACGGGGGTGCAGGTGGACAGGAGAGGAGGACGGGGTGCAGGAGGACATAGGAGCAGCAGGAATGACAACGGAGAGGAGGACGGGGGTGCAAGAGGAGCAGCAGGTGGGACAGATGAGAGGAGGACGAGGTGCAGGAGGATAGCAGAGCAGCAGGAGGGACAGGGAAGAGAAGGACGGGGGTGCAAGAGGGGCAGCAGGAGGGACAGAGGAGAGCAGGACGGGGGTGCAGAAGGACAGAGGAGAGGAGGACGGGGGTGCAGGAGGACAGAGGAGCAGCAGGAAGGACAGCGGAGAGGAGGACAGGGGTGCAGGAGGACGGGGGTGCAGGAGGACAGAGGAGGACGGGGGTGCAAGAAGAGCAGCAGGAGGGAAAGGAAAGGAGGACGGGGTGCAGGAGGACAGCCGAGCAGCAGGAGGGACAGAGAGAGCAGGACGGGGGTGCAGAAGGACAGAGGAGAGGAGGACGGGGGTGCAGGAGGACAGAGGAGAGGAGGACGGGGGTGCAGGAGGACAGAGGAGAGGAGGACGGGGGTGCCTGAGCAGAGAGGAGAGAACGGGGGTGCCTGAGGACAGAGGAGAGCAGAACGGGGGTGCAGGAGGAGAGAAGGACGGGGGTGCAGGAGGACAGAGGAGCAACAGGATGGGGGTGCAGGAGGACAGAGGAGCAACAGGACGGGGGTGCAGGAGGACAGAGGAGCAGCAGGAGGGACAGCGGAGAGGAGGACAGGTGTGCAGGAGGACAGAGGGACAAAGGATAGGAGGACGGGGGTGCAAGAGGAGCAGCAGGAGGGACAGAGAAGAGCAGGACGGGGTGCAGGAGGACAGAGGAGGACGGGGTGCAAGAGGAGCAGCAGGAGGGACAGGAGAGGAGGACGGGGTGCAGGAGGACAGCCGAGCAGCAGGAGGGACAGAGAGAGCAGGACGGGGGTGCAGAAGGACAGAGGAGAGGAGGACGGGGGTGCAGGAGGACAGAGGAGAGGAGGACGGGGTGCAGGAGGACAGAGGAGAGGAGGACGGGGGTGCCTGAGGACAGAGGAGCAACAGGACGGGGGTGCAGGAGGACAGAGGAGCAACAGGACGGGGGTGCAGGAGGACAGAGGAGCAGCAGGAAGGACAGCGGAGAGGAGGACAGGGGTGCAGGAGGACAGAGGAGAGGAGGACGGGGGGTGCAAGAGGACGGGGGTGCAAGAGGAGCAGCAGGCGGGACAGAGGAGAGAAGGACGAGGTGCAGGAGGACAGCAGAGCAGCAGGAGGGACAGGGAAGAGGAGGACGGGGGTGCAGGAGAGGAGTACGGGGGTGCAGGTGGACAGGAGAGGAGGACGGGGTGCAGGAGGACATAGGAGCAGCAGGAATGACAACGGAGAGGAGGACGGGGGTGCAAGAGGAGCAGCAGGTGGGACAGAGGAGAGGAGGACGAGGTGCAGGAGGATAGCAGAGCAGCAGGAGGGACAGGGAAGAGAAGGACGGGGGTGCAAGAGGGGCAGCAGGAGGGACAGAGGAGAGCAGGACGGGGGTGCAGAAGGACAGAGGAGAGGAGGACGGGGGTGCAGGAGGACAGAGGAGCAGCAGGAAGGACAGCGGAGAGGAGGACAGGGGTGCAGGAGGACGGGGGTGCAGGAGGACAGAGGAGGACGGGGGTGCAAGAAGAGCAGCAGGAGGGAAAGGAAAGGAGGACGGGGTGCAGGAGGACAGCCGAGCAGCAGGAGGGACAGAGAGAGCAAGACGGGGGTGCAGAAGGACAGAGGAGAGGAGGACGGGGGTGCAGGAGGACAGAGGAGAGGAGGACGGGGGTGCAGGAGGACAGAGGAGAGGAGGACGGGGCTGCCTGAGCAGAGAGGAGAGAACGGGGGTGCCTGAGGACAGAGGAGAGCAGAACGGGGGTGCAGGAGGAGAGAAGGACGGGGGTGCAGGAGGACAGAGGAGCAACAGGATGGGGGTGCAGGAGGACAGAGGAGCAACAGGACGGGGGTGCAGGAGGACAGAGGAGCAGCAGGAGGGACAGCGGAGAGGAGGACAGGTGTGCAGGAGGACAGAGGGACAAAGGATAGGAGGACGGGGGTGCAAGAGGAGCAGCAGGAGGGACAGAGAAGAGCAGGACGGGGTGCAGGAGGACAGAGGAGGACGGGGTGCAAGAGGAGCAGCAGGAGGGACAGGAGAGGAGGACGGGGTGCAGGAGGACAGCCGAGCAGCAGGAGGGACAGAGAGAGCAGGACGGGGGTGCAGAAGGACAGAGGAGAGGAGGACGGGGGTGCAGGAGGACAGAGGAGAGGAGGACGGGGGTGCAGGAGGACAGAGGAGAGGAGGACGGGGGTGCCTGAGGACAGAGGAGCAACAGGACGGGGGTGCAGGAGGACAGAGGAGCAACAGGACGGGGGTGCAGGAGGACAGAGGAGCAGCAGGAAGGACAGCGGAGAGGAGGACAGGGGTGCAGGAGGACATAGGGACAAAGGATAGGACGGGGGTGCAAGAGGAGCAGCAGGAGGGACAGAGGAGAGGAGGACGTGGGTGCAAGAGGAGCAGCAGGAGGGACAGGAGAGGAGGACGGGGTGCAGGAGGACAGCCGAGCAGCAGGAGGGACAGGGAAGAGGAGGAAGGGGGTGCAAGAGGAGCAGCAGGAGGGACAGAGGAGATGAGGACGGAGGTGCAGGAGGGACAGAGTAGAGAAGGACGGGGATCCAGGAGGACTGGGGCTGTGGCTGGCGCTGTGTGTGGTGATAATGGCGGCTGTACCGTGTGTCTGCCTCCATGCAGCTGCCACCACCTTCCTGTGTTGGCAGGGTGTGGCATGCTGGGAGTTGTAGTTCTCCTGCCTGTCCTATATGATTTCTGGGCAGTGTGTTGGGTGCTGGGAGTTGTTTTTCCAGATGGGCTCAGTGTTGTCCCGCCGCCCGTCTGTGGCCTGTCTGTCTCTTCTGGGATGTCCTCAGCTCTGTGCTGTGCACAGACAGTGTACCACCCTCTCCCTAGCTCCGTGCTGTGCACAGTGTACCACCCTCTCCCCAGCTCCGTGCTGTGCACAGTGTACCACCATCTCCCCAGCTCCGTGCTGTGTACAGTGTACCACCATGTCCCCAGCTCCGTGCTGTGTACAGTGTACCACCCTGTCCCCAGCTCCGTGCTGTGTACAGTGTACCACCCTGTCCCCAGCTCCGTGCTGTGTACAGTGTACCACCCTGTCCCCAGCTCCGTGCTGTGTACAGTGTACCACCCTGTCCCCAGCTCCGTGCTGTGCACAGACAGTGTACCGTACACTGTCTGTGCACAGCACAGAGCTGGGGAGATGGTGGTACACTGTCTGTGCACAGCACGGAGCTGAGGACATGGCGGTACATTGTCTGTGCACAGCACGGAGCTGAGAATATGGTGGTACACTGTGTGCACAGCACGGAGCTGAGGATATGATGGTACACTGTCTATGCACAGAGCTGAGGACATGGTGGTACACTGCACAGCACCAGCATAGAGCTCAGGACATGGTGGTACACTGTCTGTGCACAGCAGGGAGCTAAGGACATGGTGGTACACTGTGCACAGCACGGAGCTGAGGACATGGTGCTACACTGTGTACAGCACGGAGCTGAGGACATGGTGCTACACTGTGTACAGCACGGAGCTGGGGACCTGGTGGTACACTGTGCACAGCACGGAGCTGGGGACCTGGTGGTACACTGTGCACAGCACGGAGCTGAGGACATGGTGGTACACTGTGTACAGCACGGAGCTGAGGACATGGTGGTACACTGTGCACAGCACGGAGCTGGGGACATGGTGGTACACTGTGCACAGCACGGAGCTGGGGACATGGTGGTACACTGTGCACAGCACGGAGCTGAGGACATGGTGGTACGCTGTCTGTGCACAGCACGGAGCTGAGGACATGGTGGTACACTGTCTCCCCTGCCTTAAAATTTCCTTAGCAGCTATTACTGTAGAATCATTTACAGGAACATTTTACAGTGTTCTCGGTTACAGAATGAGAATGTATCCGTGATAAAAACTGATGCCTCTCAGATGGTCCATGTGCTGTCAGTGTGCGGTATGTGATTTTGTCGGACCCATAGACTTGCATTGCTGAGTCTCGCGCATGAATCACAGACTGTCGCAGAATGTTGCGACTTTTTTCTCATCCTGAATCTGGATGAGAAAAAAGCGTCCGACACTCGCCAATCTGCTCACAGAGATTGATTAACATTGGTCCGAGTGCAATGTGATGAAATCACACATTGCACTCATCCAAGTTTCATGCCAGTGTGTCCATACCCTAATAATAAAATCCATGTAGTAATCCTACAATGTCTGCTGGACATGGTATGGGGAGGGTTTATGGCTCAGTTAGTACACCATACTTCTTGTTATTAACCAGTTAATGCTCTCTTGTCCACCGCACTTCAGTGTCAAAAGAGGAAGACAACGAGACAGGCAGCAACATGGCATCAGAGAGCCCCTGACTTCCAAATAGAAGATCCTCAGATCCCGGTATTGTGACATCATATTAAGAATAATATTTTTTGCACTTATATTACACTATGAACTCCACAGCACTTTACATACATCATCAACACTGTCCCCATTGTGGCTCACAATGTAAACATCCTGTCAGTAGGTCTCTGTAGTGTGGTTGTACGAACCTTTTATATGTACTACATGATGAAGTGTGGGGGGAGAAGCTACATGAAGCTTGGGGGGGAAGATTGTCCGTGACGGGGGGAGGGGCTGCAACAGGGGGGAGGAGCCGTGATGGGGGGAGGGGCCGCAATGGGCGGAGGAGCCGGGGGGGGGGGGCGGCGGCTGCTGACAGTGCCTAGGGCAGCAGGAACTCCAAATACGGCCCTGATTGTGGCTAAAGGGATATTACCGATGGCAGTGTTTGGTACCAGCTAAAAATTGTGTCGGAACTGCATGAAGTACCTGCAGAGATTGCTGTAGTTTGTGGGAGCAAGTAGATGTGAGCTTGTCTGCGGAGTGTTCTGGAAGCTGTGAGAAGTGGCAGCAGTGCTTTTTTTGTAAAAAAATATTTGGTGGTACGCATTCCTGAGGCGAGACCAGGGGGGGGTGCTGTCAGGCGCCAGCCGAGATTGAGGGGAGGGGGAGGGGTCTCTCCATCCCCCTGTTCCCTCCATCCTCCTGCACCCTCCATTCTCCATCCCACAGGTCTCTCCATCCTCCATCCCCCTGCTCCTTCCATCCTCCATTCCCCTGCTCCTTTCATCCTTTATCCCCATGCTCCCTCCATTCTCCATCCCCCTGGTCTCTCCATACTCCATTCCTTGGTCTCTATCCTCATCCCACTGGTCTCCATCCTCCATCCCCCTGCTCTCTCATCCACCTGATCTCTCCATCCCCTGCTCCCTCCATTCTCCATCCCCCTGGTCTCTCCATTCTCCATCCACCTGATCTCTCCATCCCTCTGCGCCCTCCATCCTCAATCCCTCTAATCTCTCCATCCCCATGTTCCCTCCATCCTCCTGCTCCCTCCATTCTCCATCCCCCTGTTCCTTCCATCCTCCATCCCCCTGCTCCTTTCATCCTCCATCCTCCTGCTCCTTCCATCCTCTATCCCCCTGCTCCCTCCATCCTCCTGCTTCCTCCAATCTCCATCCCCCTGGTCTCTCCATCCCCCTGCTCCGAGTCCTTTCAATTCATCCTCCATCCCCCTGCTCTTTCCATCCTCGATCCCCTGATCTCTACATCCTCCATCCCCTTGTCTCTCAATTCTCCATACCCTGCCTGCCCTGATCTCTATCCCCCCTGCATTCTCACCCCCTGCACAGCCGGCCGCCTTCTGCACTCATTACAGTCACTATCACACACACTGCAGCCTGCACAGCACTAGTCCTCCTCCTCCATCTTCTCCAGCTTCTTTCCCGCTGGGCAAAACTCCACCCGAGTCACATGTACGTGACATCATCGCAGGTCCTCCGGCACTGAGGGAAAGTGTTACCTGCTACACGCAGGTCAGTGCTCTTTAGATTTTCCGGTACGGTGTACCGGTATGTACCGCCGCAAACAAAGCACTGAGTGGCAGTGTGCCTGGGTAAAAGACTGTGTATGGGTTAGTTGAAGTTGTCAAAGTGCCAAAGTGGTGCTATGCTGTGAGGCTTGAGTGTCCTGCATAGTACTAAGCTGTGTGAAAGCTTCTGATGGTGGCTAGCACTGGAGTCTGAACTGTATAACTTTAGCTCTGTGAAAAGTCATAGCAATGTCTGTCTGAAAACTTTGAGGCTATGTTCACATAACGTTTTAGCCTATGGTCTGTGGTTCCATTGGGGATTACATCTGAAGCCCTGGTAAAAAGGATTTGGCATATGGCTAGTAGGGCCATTGACTGTAATAATGCAGTCGGAGTCACTGTGAGCTCTTTTGGACATCATTTTCAGCTATATTTACCTATATGAGGCAGACTCCAAAACGCAGTTGACAAAGTCTTGGAGCCCACCTCAAATAGGTAAGTTGCCAAAAGGAGGTTCAACAAGCACAAATCACTGTCAATGGCTCCATAAGAGCATATAATTGATTCTCATTTTTCAGGACTTCAGACAAAAGTCTCGATGTACCACTGACTGTAGGTCAAAATGCGAATCATAGCCAGAGTCTATCAGGGATGAACGTATGAAAGTCGCTATGTCCATGGTGGAAGATTGGTTGCTCAATTACCAAGTATAATCCAATCCTGTAAGGCAGTGATCTAGAGGAAAATGTTTGGAAAACAGCAAGCTGGACTCTTGGTGTATCCCAAAGAAGAACTGCTGAAGAAGAGCTGTGTTATGGACCTGACAGTATGTTGATTGCTAGTGTCCTGCAGCATGCAACATTTCTCCTGCAGCACACTAGCAATATACATACTGTAAGGTCCATAATATCAGGGGCACCATCCTCATCACCTTCTAAACAGGACGCACCTTGCCTGACACTGAGTCTCTTATCGTTGCATATAAAGTATAACAATTACAAAGTGGTATTTTTGTTCCGTCTGGAATTTTTTAATAAATCTATGCTTGAGGCAAAGCTTTAAGAGACTGGAGTGCGCCTCTGCTTTTCTCTCTATATATGGATGCTTTGATGAGGGGTAGCCAGCTTATTTAGAACATGCACCTGTACCCCATACACTATTAAGGAGTTGTGCGGCCTGAATTTGTGCTACATATTTATTTTGAGTAGTCATGTAAATAAATATTCTTTGCTTTTGTTTGGTCCAAAACAGAGAATGTGACATTTTGAGGTGGGATATATTGGGGTTCTACTAAGTATGTTGGCAACGATAAATAAGCATACTGCTGTTCATGAGAAGCAGCTGCTCTTGTAACATTCGTGGGTGTGAGCATGGGGGAATGGACCCACTGGGCCACAGTACCGGCTCAACCTGGAGGGGCTTGACTAAGTGACTACCTCATCTTAACTAGAGCCTCTGATGGTGAGGTTAGGCATGTGCTGGGAGATATCCGCCAGGTGCCACTTCAGGGAGACATGGTACCACGAAAGCTGGCCCAAGGGATTAGGGGTGAAGGCACAGGTGTAAGCAGGGACAGTTTATTGCTCAGGTGCACACTGGATAGCTCATGCAGACAGGTACAAACTGAAGGGTATGGCAGGTGCAGCTGGTAAAGCAGGTATGGCTGGTGCAGCAGGCATAGAAGGTGCCAGGGTCGTAACTATAATAGGTGCAGGGGTTGCACTCGCACCCGGACCCTAGGTGGCCCCAAAAGTCCATTTGGCATATAGAAAAACATTGATGCTATTAAAGATTTACAATAATTGGGGCTCCCAATTGGAGCTTTTGCATTGGGGCCTATGAGCTTCAAGTTACACCACTGGCAGACGCAGTGGGTATGCCTGATACAGCAGGTATGGCTGGGGTAGTGGGTACAGCTGGCACTAGAATACAGGAGTGATTAGCAGGTATGGGATAACAAGCAGGGGAAACGGGAACTGGACCTGTCAACTAGCAGAGTGTCTCTAGACAATAGACCACATTGCTAAGGTACCTTCCTTAAGAGGAGGGTGCCTTAAATAATTACTGTCCTCCAGCTATTGGTAAGTGCACAAGCAACACTGCAGCAGGGTAATTGGCCCTATTCGTTACAACTCTCTTGTTCATCTGTATGAAAACTATCTTCCTTAAACACTATACTGAGCTGGACCTGTGATATATTCATAACTGACTACATACCTTTGAAGAGAGCAACGTGCTCCAGAGCAGGGTTGGGCAACTCCAGGCCGCGAGGGTTGCACACAGTCAATGTTTTCAAGATTTCTTAGAATTTGACAGTTGGTAATTTGCAATTATTTAAATTACCAACTGTCAAATTCTAAGGAAATCTTGAAAACCTGGAATGTGTGCGACCCTCGAGGCCTGGAGTTGCCCACCCCTGCTCCAGAGAGTGTAGCCTACTGTGATTTTGATGTAGGATACCTCCAGATGGTGCGGCCGTGATGGCATTACAGCCAAATCTAGTGGCCACACGTCAAAGAAAATTGAGGCAACTGGTCATGAAGATTGATGGCGCTTTGGCTGTACCATCTGGCCCTGCCCTAGTTAAGATTATTTCCAAAGTGCTACAAACTTGCATAGTTTATTGTCAAGTGCTGCTTTCCCCAACCAGCCTGTACTGTATTAGGGAATATAGAACAATATAGTCCAGACTCCTATACCACGCTTAGTAAGAAGGGAAAAGTATGATATCGTAGTGGAAAGGAGTGTTCTAACAATGAGTCGGCAGGTCTGAACGTGATTAGGTGAGCAACAGTCCTTGAGATAGGCCAGGCAGCAAGATTTAGTTGCTTATAACTACCACTTTCTACCATGGCAAGTCTCAGCTGGTGAAATGCAGTCTGACAGCAGTGAGAAATAACAGGTTATGCAAACTGCAAACAGACCTGTCCCTTGTTGTGAAGGGACAAGTGACGTTGGAACTAGGGTCAGAGTCTGCTCTTCTTGTCATGAAAGACGATAGCTGCCAGAACAAGATAAAAAGGGCTAAAGAAACAATTCGCTTTTACTGTTTACTATTGTTGATCTTCACAACACTGGTTTTCTTTTTCTTAAAATAAAAAATCACCTACTTTATAGATCATTCATCTTCAACATTAGTTAGTACACATATCCCATTTAATGTTCATTTTTTAGAATTGATGTAAAAATACACTACATGGACTCAAATTAAGTAGCAAACACGATGAAAGACAGAAGCACAAGGAGCAGCAAAATCAACCTTAAATTTACCGCATATCCAGATTTACATGCATAACATGCTTATTTTCCAGTAGATTTACCCCTCTACAGTAAAATCTATAGCGAAAATCTACGCTGCCGGTCAATTTTCATATTTTCATGCAAAGTCAATCCACACTGTTGGTCAATATCCATGTGGACTGTAATCTATTATAATTTGCTGTTCCATTTGGATTTATCTTTACATGTCAGAGCTGCATTCACAATTGTGCTCGCCGCTATTTGAACAGCTGACAAATATGTAATCAGACATAGCCATTACAAATTAATTGTGCCTCCATTAGAATAAGGCCAGACTTGAGCGACGCGGCTGCGGCTACGGCCACATAATAGATGCATTGGCGCAGAGTCGTTAGTTTAACACATTTTTAAAAGGAAGCCTGAACAGAACAGCTGTTTCATTCATAAAACCATCAGTACAATGGCATAATGTTAAGGCAACGTGTCATTAGATTTGGTGTGTCTGAACGATGGGCAGCATGAATCAAAGCCTGGCTGCATCATGTTTTAAGGCCAGGTTACACATAACGATGTGCCAGCGACCCGACAAACAATCGGGATCACTGGCACATTGGTATGTGATCACTAGTGAGCCGTCAGACAGGCAGACTCACCAGCGAACACCCAGTACTGCGCCGACACCCGACGGTCGTTATGTTCATTCAGTGTCTCGGACGCAGACTGGGGATCGCTGGTACTTTCCCCAGTCACACATGCCGAGGCACACACAGCTCTGCTACATGGACACTACATGCAAACTACTCACACACAGCTCTGCTACATGCACATAACACACACCACTCTACTACTTCTACAATACATACACACCACACAGCCATGCTACGTAGACACAACATGCACATACAAACCCACACAGCGCTACTACATGCACGTACAGATATACACAGCTCTGCTACATGGACACTACATGCACACCACACACATACAGCTCAACTATATGCACATACAGACACAAACACAGCTCTGCAACATAGACACTACACACAAACAGCTCTTCTACAAACACAATTGTGCTACATGGACACTAAATGCACACTATACACACACAACTCTGCTACATGCACATACAAATACACACAGCTCTGAATTTACACACACACACACACACACACACACACACACACACACACACACTATACATTACTACATCTTGCAGTTTTTAATCAGTGCAGAGCAAGAAAGAGGAGCCATTGGGAGCTGCACAGAGGTTGGAGAAATTGAGCAGCTGTATTATCCTTGATTCCAGTCATGTGATCAGTCGCATGACTGGAAGGTCCTTTAACCTTCGTCCGGCTCCCGGTAAGCTTATTCTTCTGCTCTGTACCAATCACATAAATTAGTGCAGAGCAGGAGAGAGAGGGCAGCTTTCTGTAAGCAGATTCCCCTCTTTGTTTTCACTCACAGACAACGTGTGGGCCTCCTCACCTGTCCATGACCACGGCACTTGCCTGGATGTGCCAGTTGCAGAAAGCTGGCCCTGTCTCTATGGGACCCCAACATTACCAATCCAGTCAGAAAATAGTTGAAAAACACACACTCAGAAAAATCCTTTATTTGAGTAAGATACACAAATCTCTTTACCCATTTATTAACCCCTCAACATACCCAGCTCAGATGATGAATCCACAACACAATGTCCATCGATGTATCTCTACAACTTAGGGCCACGTCACACACACAGATATCTGTGCAGATATTGTTCGCAGAGCTCTGGTTGCAGTGAAATCATGGACACATTGCTCCATTTTGTGGCTGTGTACAAATGTAACAATGTGTCCATGATTTCACTGCAACCAGAGATCTGCAAACAATCTCTGCACAGATATCTGTGTGTGTGTGACGTGGCCTTTAGTTAGATCATGATGAGAAGTTACATTTCTGATACTGCTTATCAGAAGCAGCACTCTCACAATGGATGGATCTGGCAGCTGTGGCTGAAAGTGGCGATATCAGAGAGTTTATCTGAGGTCACAGCTGAGGTACCGTGGGAATAATAATAATCATCTTTATTTATACAGCGCCAACGTATACCGCAGCGCTTAACAATTCAGAGCTGTGACATCATATGAACTATGACGTCACTGCTCTCAGCCGCGGCTGTCAGATCCGTCCATTGTTAGGCTGGTTTCACACTGCGGTTTTTCACTGATCAGGTTCGATCAGGTTTGTGTGCCAAAACCAGGAGAGGAACTAGCAGAGAAAAACTATAATGTAAAGACTGACACCTGTTCTAGGTTTTGGAGACACTCCTGGTTTTGAAACACAAAACCTGATCGAACCTGACCTGATCTGACCGCAGTGTGAAACCAGCCTTACAATGAGCTTTCACAGAAATATAACCTTTCATTACGATGTTGCAGAATTTCATCGAAGGACATCAGAGCTGGGTATGTTTGGGGTTAATAAATGGGTAAAAGAGAGAATGTGTTTTATTTGAAATAAAAAATACACATAGCAAAATCTTTTAAAGGGAACCTGACCCCTAAAAATAAGCCCCCAGCCTATTAATACCTGTCCCCTGCACCATCTTTATTGAATTCTAGCTATCCCTTTGTGTAAATATTCTGTATTTATAAAGTTTATAAAACTGCTTCTATTACCTGCTGAACTGCGGCTTCTCAGTGCTTGAGAAGTCACACAGGGCATTCCCTGTGGCTTCTCATCGCCGCCTGTAGTTCAATTATTCACACCCTGATAGGCGTCCTAAACCATACTGATCCTTCTCGTCCTTCTAAATGGGCGGTCTAGCAGGTATTACGCTAATCGCGTCATATCCGGCTATCCTGACGTCAGTACACCCATATGGGTGTATTGAGGACCTTGCGCATGAGCAATGCATATAGTGAGGTCCTCAATACATCCAAATGGATGTATTCATGTCAGGTTAGCCGGATATGACGCGATTAGTGTCATACCGGCTATACCGCCCATGTAAAACGACGAGAAGGATCAGTATGGTTTGCATGACCATCAGGGCATGAATAATTGAATTACAGGTAGTGATGAGAAGCCACAGGGAATGCTCTGTGACTTCTCAAGCACTGAGAAGCCTCAGTTCAGCAGGTAATAAAAGCAGTTTTATAAACTTTATAAATACAGAATATTTACACAAACGGATGGCTAGAATTCAATAAACATGGTGCATGGACAGGTATTAATAGGCTGGGGGATTATTTTAGGGGTAAGGTTCCCTTTAACTATTTACTGACTGGATTGGTAATGTAGGGTTCTCAGAGACCTGAACAATACCAATCCAGGGCTAGATTGCAGTTGTGTATTCTCAAGTGTCATTAACCCCTTCTATTACCTGGTTTCCCATTGCACCAGGGCAGTGGAAAGAGACAGGTAAAGCCCCAGGATTTGGCACTTGTAATGAATGTGCCAAATTCTGGGGCGGCTGCGAACTGCTATTCTTACCCTGGGGAGGGAGGTGCGGTACAATAACTGTGGGACTCCCCAGGGTGAGAATACCAGCCCCCAGCCATTTGCTTTATTTTGGCTGTAAATCAAATTGGGGGGACCCCATGCCGCTATTAATAAAAAAATAATAATTTATAAACCTGCATGAGGTTCCTGCATTTGAGACTCAGCCTATATAAAACACACAGCTGGGGGCTGCCTACTTTATCTGTGCTGGAAATCAAAAATATGGGGGACCCCTACCCAACTGTATTTCAATTACAGTGATATCTTGGTTTCCGTCGACTTTGGATATCGTCGGTTTCAGTTTTCATTGATTTTTTTCAATGAAAATCGTGTCTTGGTTTTCGTCAATGCCTTGGTTTTCGTCGGTTTTTGTCTATACGTCGCTGATAATTTCGCCTTAAAAAAATGTTATTCCTCTTCCAAAAAATAAAATGTGCACCCCTCTCTACCCTCCTCGGCGTCTTCCATACACCAAAATGAGATTTTATAAAAATAAAATATCATATTCAATGTTTTTTTTTCCTGGAAATTAGTGGCTAATATTCCTTTTATAGTAATTTCTGAGTGATTCTAGCATTAAGGGTACCTTTACACATGGCTACATTTGTAGCTTGTCACCAGGTAACTTACTGGTTGCAGTGAAATCATGGAGACATGATTCCATTTGTACACAGCAACAAGATAGAACCATGTATCCATGATTTCACTGCAACCAGTAAGTTACCTGGTGACAAGCTACAAATGTAGCTGTGTGTAAAGGTACCCTAACCGCTATCTTTATTCACTATCAAATATGTTTTTTTTGTAGGTCTTTCAGTGTCTCGAACCAATGAATTCATTTTACATTGTTTCCTATGGAAATCGTTGCCTCGGTTATCGTTGGTTTCGGTTTTCGTCGATAGTTTTCAGACGAATGATCGACGAAAACCAAGGTATCACTGTATTTATTTAGTTTCACACATATGGTTGGTTGTCAATACGCTAATGTATATGGCAACCAATCACAGATAGCAGTACAGATTGTAGGGTCATAGTCTGCGTGCAACAGCCAATCACAGACTCTGTCACAAAGAGTGAACGTTTGTGATTGGCCATTGCAGTTCAGTGCAGTGAATATTCATGAAGCTTAATAAGCGGGCCCAAAAGCAAGCGTGACCACAGCAGTGGAGACCGTTAAGCACTGTCCATCAGTCCATGTGCTGTCCGTGTGGCGGACATTTTTTACTCGCATGGAAAATGGACTTGCATTGACAAGTTGAGTCCGAGACTCGCTGACAATCGCAACATGCTGCAATTGTTTCCTCAAGCCGATTTGAACTGAGGAAACACTCGCAGATATGACATAACTCATTTATCAACATTGGTCCGGGTGCTATGCGATTTTTTTTTTAGCACACTGCATGGATATGTTTTAAACATAAGTGTGAGAGCACCCTTATGGGCATAAACATTCAAAAAGTACAAAAAAAAAAAAGTTTGACAACTGCAAAACTCTCCAATTTTTTAGCCAAATTTTTTTTTATTTTTTCATAAATATACCCAAATAATATCAGCCAATATCAGTACAACGTGTCACAAAAAACAATCTCAGAATCACTGGGATATTTTAAGGCGTGCTAGAGTTATTACTGCCTAAACGAACGCCAGTCGTAATATTTGGCTTGGTCAGGAAGGTGAAAACCGGCTCGGATGTGAAAGCCTTAATTTGGTTGGAATGGAACTAATTTTATATAAAAACTTTATATCTATTAATGGGAAACACTGATTACAATGAGGTGTCAAAAAACAATGAAAGTGTTGTATAAATTATTTACAACCTGGAAATCCTCTTTAGATTACACTGTCCTACAGTCACGTTTTCTGACTGATGAACCTCTCCAATTTTCCAAAAACAAACTGAAGAGCAAGGGCAGTAGAGATATAAAATGCCCTTTGGACACTTTGTATCCTGGTGTAAATGAGAGAGTTGAGGAAATTACACTTTGCTGACAGATGTGATGCATTCTCTTGTGAGACAATGCATTATGTTTTCTTTTCCACATAAACCTATCATCTATCACTGATTGCAAGTTGCCAGTATAATGAACTAAAGGTACGTTGTTGGAACAGGATATGGTGTGGCATAGTTTACACAGATAAGGATATCACATTGGTTTTAATCAAATTGAATTCCTTTTCTACACAATGGCATATTATGACAATATTTGTAATTTTCTTGGAAGATAATTCAAAATTACAGATGAACCCATGCACGTAGGATACGGCTCTTTTGCCTAAAGTCACACTGCATAGTCTGTAAAACAAGCAGGACTAGGTGGCACTGGGAGGGGAATAGAGCTGGATTAACAGAGGCATGTAAGGTTTTTCACATGTATTTATACAGTACATATAAATTAGATCTCCTCTGAGATGTCGTTTTAAAAACTAAACAAGCTGTTCCAACCTCTCATCACATGAGAGGCTTTCCATCCCTTATAATGACCAAGTTGCCCGCCTTTGAACTAACTTTAACTGCCCTATATCATTTTTTAAGTGTGGGGCTCAAAACTGGATCTCATATTCTAGATTTGGCCTTCCAAGTGATTTATAGTAATAAGGGTTTAACCCCTTCACGACCCATGACGTACAAAGTCATGGGCCGTGTCCCGGTGTTTCATGTGAGCTCCATGCCGGAGCTCACATCAAACACCCGACATCTCAGCTGATCTCATCAGCTGAAATGTGGACTAACAGCATCCGGGATCTGAACGGTGCTGTTAACCCTTTGGACAGCAGGATCCAAAGGCACCGCGGCAGGGAACACGCTGTTCCCCATCTGCACCGGAGATCCGCAATAGTATCGCAAGATCTCCGGCACTCATGAGAGCCCGAGTCCTAGCTTGACCCCGGAAGCGGTCATGCAGTGCTTCCGGTGAGTGGTTGGGAGGCACTGCCAACCATTCAGTATCTGTGTCGAGCCCCAGGGTGTGGGGTACTTGGGTATCAGGCCGCAAGGGTTAACTCTCCTGTTGTCACGGGGAGTGGTGGCCGTGTCTGATCCCGGGGGACTATTCTTTGAAAAAGTGGTTGATATTTACAGGGGATTATATACAGTTTGTTGTCGTGACGCCACCTGTAGTTTCTGGTGATTTGCACCAGCGCCGCCACAGTCCGCCGGAGGTGGATGGCATTGCAGCTAGGATGGTGTAGTCCTCCACAGGCAGGATGGGAACCTCCGGGGCAGCGTTCCTGGTAAGGAATACAAGTTCATGCAAAGAAAGCAAGCTGAGTCCAAAGTCACTGTTCCTCCAGGTACTTTACTGGCAATTGTACTTCTTTTACTGTGCACTATAGCTTTTAATAATTCTATATACAAAAAATATTGAGGCAGCACTCCAAATCTCAGATTCAAGTGTTTTGTTTTTTTTATTGGTCCATACATTACCACAACATTTCAGTCCTCTGACCTTTCTCAAGTGGGGTGCATAGTGTCAAAACATGGACTTATTATAGTGCTCAATACATCATAATTAATCATCCAATTTATATATAATAATAGTGGTTACAATATAAAATCTGATGCAAACATACATTTCCACAAATGCTGTTTACAATCCTTCATAAAATACATTGTGCAAACATATTACAAATTACAGTACAAGTTTGTGCATAAAGTGACAGTGCTAAATTGATCCAATAATTGATCACGTGTCAATAATATTAATATAGATACATGGAGGCTACTGGCGTCTACCTGGCTGGTCTGCACATGCCTAGGGTCACAATAGTCATTTCCGGGTTGTTCCAATTCGCACATGCACAATGCGTACCCACGGCCATCTTTAGACTCTCTACTTAATAGCTTCATCCTGGTGTACCGTACGGCGCATGCGCGAAATTCCCGGCGGCCATCCTAATACTGATGGACTCATCTGCTATAGCAAGTTTATATTGGTCATCATATTTATCATATTTATAGCTGGCCAAAACATCATAAAGTCCCCATATAAGTTAGTGTCTCCGAGATAAATCCCATATAGAAATGAATAACATTATAATACAACATACTTTAGCTGTGGAATAATGCCATGTAGAGCACAGTTTTCTATGCCCTACGTCCCTGGGGTAAACACGTCACCCGGCGCCGGAAATGACGCGAATTGCGTCATACAGCCCCCACACTGAAGCCCGGACGGAATGGGAGAGCGGGGAGGCGCGCAGGGAGGCGTGCATTTGAATCTATGATGAAGATCACGCCTATTCAGGCATGATATGATGAAGAGGGGCAGCCTGGCTGAGTGACTATGAATACCATAGTCACTCATTATCAGTAATGAGGTACTTTTATAACGTTTAGATTCAGTTTGACTATATGCATTTAGGAGCTAAAAGGAGTGTAGGGTAAGTGTTAATATGCTCTAGGGACAGCTTTTAATAGCTTAGGAGGTGTTTTGGGGGTGACAGGATCCCTTTAAAGGACCTTCACTCTGTCACGCCCCCCCTCCTCAATGGGGGTATCCAGTCAATGATCCTGAACTTCAAGTGTTTTTCCAAATGTTTGGGAACTGGGAGATCCATACACTTCTTCTCAATAGTGTACCGATGTTGAGTCATCCTAGTTTTTATATCTAAAGTGGTTTCACCCACATACCACTTTTTGCAAGGGCATTCCAGCAAATAAATCACGAACTCCGAATTACAAGTAAGGAAATTATTTATCTCATAATTTTTTTCCCGTGACTGGATTTTTATAAATAATTCTAGTGAGTTTGCTGTTAAAATAAAGGTAAAAAGGTTTTATATATGAAATATTTGTTCTGCTGTGACCCTATGGAGAATCAAAAGGATGTTTATACATTTCCTATTAAGAAATGTATACTTTACAATAAAATGCTAGTTCTGATTTCTCGAACTTCATGTTTTTGAGTGCCCTTTGTTTTTGTCTTAATATACTGTCTTATTTATCCATAGTGGGGTTTTTTTATTCCTGAAAAAAATTGTAAGGGACCGCTGACAATTCCTGGGTGCCCGGGTAGGTTTCCACACCGTTGTTCAAAGTAACAAATTAACATGGCACTCTTGTTCAAAGTGAGGCAAACAGAACTTATTTCAAGAAAAAATGGTTTCAAGAAAAAATGGTTCCAGTAAGTGAAAACCTTAACACTTCAGTAAGTTCCTTGATCTTCATCAGTTCACGTGGTGCTGGGACTAGGGCTGCCTGGGTCTTTGACAAGTATAATCAGCGGTATCTGCCACTGCTTAGGCAGGACAAGATCCCGGTGTACAAGGCTGGCTTCACACCACGGTTTTCAGCATCAGGTTCTGTCTGGTTTGAACCAGACAGAACCTGATCCGGTTTGGCCTCCCATGTATCCCTATGGTGCCGGATTGGTCCTATTTGGCCATCAGGTTGTGTATTCTGTGCCTGATCCGATTTTGTCTGGTTTTCCACCATGCACAAAATTGTAGTCTGCAGCATTTTTTGTCTCCGGTGCAAAAATTGGACAAAACTGGACTGGTTTCCATATGATGGGAGTCTATGGACGCCGGATCCGTGGAAGAAAAAAAAACAAAAAAAAAAAACACACACACACACACACACACACACACACACACACACACACACACACACACACCCTTTTCCAGATCCCATATTTTTTTTCCAACAGAGCATGCTCAGAAATCCTGCCGTCTACAGTTCAGCTCCATGGACAGCAGTATTTCATGCACAGGCTGTGAATTCAGCACCATGGACAGCGGCAGAGCACACACAGGCAGACTTCAGCACTATGGACAGCGGGAGAACACATCCTGCAAAAAACAGGATCGGAGCACATTTGGCCACACTTTTGTGCACATCCTGTCCTGTCCTGTCCTGTGAGGTTCTGTGTGGGGGATCCTGTAAAAAACAGTATCCAACCTCACAGCACAAAACTGGTGTGAAGCCAGACTAAGCTCTTCCCTTAATTTGTTGAAATTAGCTTTCCTAAAGTTCCAGGTGTTTTGCATTTCCAATTTCAATGGTTGTATTGAATATTAGATAGAAACTCACCATAACATGGTCGAAGCTGCCTAATGGCCACTTTACACGTCCCAACATCGTTTCGATATTGTATATAACGGCGCGGGAGCGCGCATTTTTTGGGCAGAAATCCAAAATCGCATAGGAGATGTTACACAGCGCGATATCGACAGACAACACAACTGCGATGTGTACGCCCCCTTGTACGGGCGACCCAGGAACAACCATTTAACATGGGAGAGAATAGCGGAAGTTGTGCTTCAAGTCGGTGTTGGGCTGTCACACAGCACGATCCTGCCAGATCGTCCATCCAATATCGGTTAGTTGGAGAGCCTGCTCATTTCTTCCCCGATGTCGTTTTGGCATCGTTCTTGCATCGAATTGGACATTTACACCATACAACGCACAAACGATATCGGGGCCAACGCACGAACCACGTGACTTTTTATCGAAGTTGGACGCCGATATCGGGACATGTAAAGTGGCCATAAGTGTTTCCAGACCTGTAGATGTGAAATTGCATTTGGTCTATTTGACAGGACCAGATTCAGCAAATTAACTCCCCTGGTTGTTTCATCTTCTAACTGAGAGAGGCAGTTATCTTGAACTGAAGAAAACAAGAAGATTCTATTTCCCATTGAATGGCTACAGTGGGGAAAAGAGTATTTGATACACTGTCGTTTTTGCAGGTTTTCCCACCTACAAAGAATGGAGAGGTAATGTTTATCAAAAGATACAATTCAACTGTGAGACAAAACCTTTAAAAAAAAAAATTAAAAAACAAACAAACACATTGTATGATCTGTACATCATTAATTTGTATTGTATTGCATAAAATAAGTATTTGATGCAATAGAAAAACAGAACTTGATATTTGCAACAGACATCTTTGTTTGCAATGACAGAGGTCAGACGTTTCTTGTAGTTCTTGACCAAGTTTGCACACAGTCTGGCAGGGATTTTGGCTCACTCCCCCATACACTTCTCCAGATCTTTCAGGTTTGGGTGTTGTCACTAGGTAAAAATTGGGTTGCAGTTTTAGGTACAATTTAACTGAGAGACAGAATCTAAAACTGCAACTCAATTTTGCCTAGTGGCAGCTCTGAAACCTGAAAGATCTGGAGAAGTGTATGGAGGAGTGAGCCAAAATCCCTGCCAGAGTGTATGCAAACTTGGGCAAGAACTACAGGAAACGTCTGACCTCTGTCATTGCAAACAAAGGTTTCTGTACCAAATATCAAGTTCTGTTTTTCTATTGTATCAAATACTTATTTTATGCAATACAATGCAAATTAATTATGTACAAATCATACAATGTGGGGTTTTTTTTTTTTGGTTTTTTTTTAAATTTAGGTTTTGTCTCTCACAGTTGAATTGTACCTATGATAAACTC
This sequence comes from Allobates femoralis, assembly GCA_033576535.1. NCBI lineage: Eukaryota > Metazoa > Chordata > Amphibia > Anura > Aromobatidae > Allobates > Allobates femoralis. The sequence goes on from JARQOC010000003.1 coordinate 572,184,084, forward strand.
TACAGATCTCCCCTTTCTTTGTAGGTGGGAAATCTTGCAAAATAGTGTATCAAAATTTCACCCACTATCTGTTCAGCTATATTAGGAGGCTTTTAGCAAAATCCATTTAGCAGTTTTCCATTATTATGTATTATTATTAAGCCATAATAAGAACGTCTGTATACTCTTTTGTATCCTCCTCAGCCCAGGAGATGTGGTATGGACAGACCATGTCCCTGTACGGTCAGGCACAGCCATTACACTGAACTTAGCAGGAACACATGTATAAGATTAAAAAATGTCCCTTTGCTGAGATAAAACACATCCAATTGTGGAAACTATTATTATAAGATCTATTGATTAAAATTTATGTTATAATTAGCTTTGTGGGAAAATCCCTTTAACCACTTCACAACCAAGGACGTAGAGGTACGTCCTCGGTCTCCCTCCCACCCTCTGATGTGAGCTCGCATCATCTCCTACACGTCATCTGATCTCATCAGACAGCATGTATAGCTAATAGTTGCGGGTGGATTAGCGTTCCGCCTGATTCTGTTAACCCTTTAAATTGCACTGCCAATCAATAACAGCGCATTTCAAAGCTCACGCTATTTCCCACTGGCATCAGGGGCCTGGTGATGCGATGTGTTACCATGACAGAGTGTGGTCAGCTGAGGACCCCGGATGCTGTCATGATTCACTTTCTGTTAGTGATACCCGAGCGGCGTCGCTGGCAAAAAGTGATCATTTGTGCTGTGCAAAGCTGTGGATCATCACCGATCTGAACTACAGGAGTGATCAGACTGTGCAGTGTTGAGGCACCCAAAGGGGCCAAGTAAAATAAAGAAAAGGTAGGAAAAAAAGTTTTTAAAAAGATAAAAAAAATATAAGTTCAAAATCACCTCCCTATTGAAAATAAAACTACAAAAAATACACACTGGTATTCCTGTGTTCATAAATGCCTGATCTATCAAAATATAAAATCAGTTATACAGATCTGTAAGCTGTGTGTTGGGAAAAAAAATTCAAAACACCAAATTACATTTTTTTTTTTTTTTTTTTTTTTGGGCCCCTGCAAAATTGCCATAAAATGCAATAATGGGTGATCAAAACAACGCATCTACCCAAAAATGGTATCATTAGTAACATCAGCTCAAGATACAAAAAATAAGAATGCTACAGATCGTGGAAAATGGTGACAAAAGTGCAATATTTAAGAAAAAAACTTCGAATTTTTTTCACCACTTTCAGTACATACAAATCAACTGGGCTCTCCTCTCCCACTAACCAGTTTGACTTTTTCACAGCATTAAAAGATGTGCACATATTTGCCAGAAAGCTGGTCCTAAAGAAATTGCACAGTCGTTGTGAAGCTGGTGGTGGTTTGGACAGGGAGGCCCTCCTGGCACTGAATAAACTACAACATGAGGAGACCCCTGGGGCTGCGAGCTCCGTCACCGAGACACATGGCAGATTGGACAGCAATCTCCTTGATGCTTTCTCAAGGAAATTACTGGGTATTCTGGGGGAGGGCCTTTGATGCCGGCATAATTAAGAAACAAGTCCTGGAGGGCTTGACCTTGGAGTGTCCTAAAGTCCCCACATTCTGTCTCCTCCCCAAGGTCCACAAAGATGCTGTCTGTCTGCCGGGTCATCCGATTGTGTCTGGCTTGGAGGGCATGTGTGAACCAATCACTAGATTTATAGATTACTACTTACAACCACCGGTAGAAACACTGCCCTCCTTCAAGGACACAACAGACGTACTCAATAGGATCGACGGTATCTTTGTGGACCCAGATATGCTGATGGTGACAGCGGATATTGAGAGCTTATACACTTGTATTGAATATGAGGAGGCCATAAGGGTGACTGAATTTTTCCTCAGTATGAGCAATAGAAATGGCTCCCTTTATGAGCTTACAGTCGAGTTTCTTCGCTTTGCCTAGACGCACAACTTCTTTATTTTCCAGGACATCTTACCTCCAGAGGCGTGGCACTACCTTGGGGGCGGCTAGTGCACGTTTGTACGCCAACCACTTCCTGGGTTACTGGGAAGGTTGATTTTTGGTGGCGAGGGCAGGCAACTCTGCTCCGATGTGCAGTGCTGGCTGAGGTATATCCACAATATCCTATTTTTTTGGCGTGGTACTGTGGGGCAGCTTGATGAGTTTATGAGGCATTTGGGCAGTAATACTAGGAGCATCAAAATAACTTAAGTATAGTGCAGAGAGAGTGGACTTTCTTGATATTGATATCTCAGTTCATCCTAATTCATGGATTCAGACAGGGATTCACAAGAAGTCCAAAGACAGGGGAGAAGCACCACTAGGTCATAGCATAGAATACAGATATTGGGTGCTCACCATGCCATGTAAGGGCAATATGTATCACAAGAAGAAGACATGGCATATAAAGGAGCACACCTGACTATAGTCTTAAAGGGTATATACAAATTTAATATTTATTCAACACATATGCATGCCACATACTCATGTATGAATTGTTCTCTTGAAGTGTCTGCCTCCGATAAACTGTATACCAATGTTTATAACATCATATGTGATGGGCCCCTTACCTTGTACAATTTGTAGATATTAATTGGCTTTAATAGTATGTCTGTATATGACTCACCGTGGCCGGGACTCCGGTTTAGACAGGCAGTAGCTTCTTCCTCCTTGTCACGGGTGGACCGCGCCTGCCGGTAGTGGGGCCCGGTTGAGTGCAGATCAAAAAGTTGAAGACGTCTTGTGGGAACAGATTAAGGGGTTAATTGTTTCGTGACGCCACCTATGAGTGTTTCGGTAACTGTACCGACGCTGCGGGACCTCCGGGGGATGGAATGCAGCAAGATGGAACGCTCCCCACAGGCTAAGCGATGATCCCCGAAGGCTGGAGCTGCTTAAGATGTTGTGCGGCAGCTGCGGTTACCTTATGGTGCGGACAGACAGTTCATAAGAAAGCACGGACACTGCAAGTCTCTGTAACGGGTCTTTACTGTAACCAGCAAGCAGTACATGGTATACAGTTTGTGGGTAGCAGACCGGGTGGACTCAGCAGTGATAGGTGTCTCTCAGAGATCCGCGGTGTTCCTCCATTCTATCTAAGTAAGTTGCCGTGGTCGCCCAGGAATACCAGATCGGGTACTGGGAGGCTGCTTGAATGCCCTATCCGGGGTATATGTTCCAGATGCTTTGGGGAGCCTTGAGTCCCTTGGTGGGTACACCACTGGTTAGACGACGGGATTTGGCGATGGTGGGGTGCTCCTGTAGAGCGGTCCCTCCACTCCTCTGGTTCGCATAGCAGAGCTGAACTGCTGCTAGCTTCGGTACCAGCAAACCGGCTGTAGATGGGCACGGGATGGTTTTGGACCCGCATGATGATGCCCGTAGTTGGTAGGGAGACGGCCAGCAAGGGTGGCCAGGGGGTTGCACGGGACTGTGCAACCCCCTCTCCTAGGTTGCAGAGCTGGGAATCTGCAGAGGTCTTCTAGGTTGCTGTTACTTCTCCAGACCCGAGACTAACTCTCTAAGCTGGACTAAACTTCTACTACACACTACCCTTGCACTCCGCCCACCAGGACTTGATTTTCCCTCTATACTAGGTGATGCATGCAGGGTATGGATCTCTGAGTTAACCATTTGACTGCTGGGTCAGAGAAGATTACTGCTGCATTTATGGCTGCAATACCCTCCTGTGACGCACTCGTTGCGGGGCGCCACATATATGTGTTGAATAAATATTAAATTTGCATATACCCTTTAAGACTATAGTCAGGTGTGCTCTTTTACATGCCATATCTTCTTCTTGTGATACAAGAAGTCCACATCTGTTAACTCTCTATTGCACACATCATCTGCCCATAATGCCTCCACAATTCAGGCCATTCCTATTGGCAATTTTTTTACAGGCCAGACACACCTGCTCTACTGAGGAAAAGTTTGAATTCCATGTCAAGGACCTCATGTGTCAATTTCAGGAGAGAGGATACAGTGGTAGGGGATTGACGCGGGCCTATTTAAAGCCCCAAAACACTTCTTGGTCAGAGCTCCTCAGGGGCAGGAAGAAGGGGGATGTGGCGGTGACGTACACAAAAACCCAGTTCATCAACACTTATTCACTTGAGTGGCATATTGTGTAGTCTAGTCTGACCAAGCACTGGGCTATTCTTAGATCTGATCCTGCCCTTGCGGAATCTCTATCAGATCGCCCTCTCATGACTGCTCGAAAAGAGCCCCTAACTTGAGGGATGTACTGGTCCGTAGCCATTAAGTTCCACAGATCCAGAACCCCCTTCGGATCCTATTTCCCTACTCCAGGCTGTTTCCTATGTGAGCATTGCATAGTGTGCAGCAATGTCCTTCGCTGTAATAAATTCTCTACTTCAGATTGCTCCCAGGTGTATGATATCCGCCACCATGTATTTTGTTCCATGGCCAATGTTGCATATTATGAAACATGTGACTGTGACTTGATACATGTTGGCTTAACATCGCGGGAGTTGGAGACGAGTGAGGGAACATGTCAGGGACATTGCTGCCACCAGAGACTGTGACGATCCCAACCAGGTCAAGTCTCTCCCACGGCACTTTTGGAATCACCATGACCGTGATCCTAGGATATTAAGTGTCAGGGGATTGATGTCGTTCATATGGGGATCAGAGGTGGGGGACGTAAAACGGATGCTGGTGACACGTGAGGCCAGATGGATTGTCAGTCTAGATATTAGGGTTCCTAGGAGCCTCAATGAATCCCTAAGTTTTGCCTCTTTTGTAACTGATCCTCACCACTACCCTTAATTTTAAATTTCTTATTTTAATGTTTCTTCATATTAACAGTCTGTACACTTGTCCCTGGTGTGTTTGTACATATAGTGCAATATACCTGATTTGCCATTTCCTCTGTGTATATTTTTCTCTAGTCACCTTCCACGACAGCATAGGAGGTTGCCTCTCCATGCCCTAATCGGAACAGGAAGCACAAGAAAGGTTAAAAGGACCCTCCCACTAGCCAATGTCTTTCCTGTCCCAATGGGGCATGGAGAGGTTTTTCTTTCTCCTATGCTTTGGTGGCCGGCGAGCTGCAGCATACCTTTTGGTTCTGTTTTTTTGGTTCTCCAGCCAGGCAGTGTTGTTCGGGCTTCCACGCCTCCTCCTGCTGCTCCCACGTATGTAGGACCGCTGCCCTGGCCCTCCGGATCCCCTCTGAGGCTCCCTGGCCTGCGGCGTCCCCTGTTCCGGAGCCCTCCGGCCGCTTCCCGCGCTTTTGTGCTGTCCTAGTGCGACCAGAAATGACGCCAGTGGGCGGGACATCTGGTCACGCGCTCCCCGGCGGGAGCTTAGCGCTTACGATGGTGGGACCCAGCGGATAGCATGCGGCCATGCCACCGCTGACTGTGGCATGCCCAGGACCCAGTGCGGGAGGTGGGGAGATCATTGGAGACACTGGGGGGGGGCAGGCCTTTCTTTGGTAAGGCTGCCTTGAAGACTTCTGAGCCACGGTAAAGGTCAGGGGTGGACTAGCCCACTTGTAGGGCTGCCCCCCTAAATGAATGGGCCGGCTGGTGACTGATCTCTGACAGCACCCTTTCCCCCCGGTCATCAAAAATCTTTGACAGTACCCCCGTCCTCCCCCCCAGTCCTCAAGTCAGGGCTGGATGGACGGACATGCAGCCCCTGGTAAAGGTGATGTATTGTGTGTGCTGCTATGTCTTCCCCTTCATCTCCAGAGCCCAGTGTTCCCCCTGCCACAGTGCGTCTGCTGGAGAGAAGGGGGAGGTCCCATTTCTACCTATAGGGGCAGTTTTTCATAGTCCCTTTGACTGCTTTGTTTCAGGGAGACAAGTCTGCCCCCAGGAAAGCCTCTGGGAAGTCCAATAAATGCCCTGTTTGTACCAAGCCTTAGGGGTGACCACCCTAGCCTGGTAGATTACTTGAGAACCATGGTTAAACAGGAGATTCAGGCTTCCCTTTCCTCGTTCTCACCAGCAGCTCCTACAGCCGGGCCTCCCTCCCCTAAGAAGAGAAAGCTCCAGGCAGCCCCTTCAGACTCTGGAACTCTCGGGCTCAGATTCGGATCACCCTGATGAAGCCCCATCCTCCAGAGAGACTGAACTGAGAAGGTTCCTATTCTCCTCAGAGGACATAGGGGAGTTGATTGGGGCCATTTGGAGCACTATGGGATTGGAAGAGGAGCAGGTCCTCCCATTAGCTCAAGACGAGATGTTGCTGGCCTTACATCTGCCAGACCTGCCGGCTTTCCAGTCCATTCCACCATCCTTAATCTAATCTCTCAGGAATGGGAATTTTCTGAGAATAAATCAGGGGTGATCCCAGTAGTAGGTTTCCTCTTCCGGAAAATGAGATTCACTGGGGCATCCCAAAGGTGGATGTGCAGGTAGCCCGTGTAGCTAATAAGTCTGGGCTCCCCTTTGAGGATACTTCCCAACTTAGGGACCAGCTGGACCGAAAGATTGAGGGCCTTATGAAAAGATCTTGGGAGGCTTCCTTGTCTACTATCCGGGCGTACATATCCTCAACAGGTGTCTCCAGGGATGCACATTTCACAGGGCACCCCTAGGGAAGAGCTCCTCGACTCCTTTCCCTTGCTCAGGAAAGCGACCTGCTTTCTCACAGATGCCTCTGCTGAGTCAGTCCGTCTGGCAGCCAGGACCACGGTCTTGTCCAACTCCGCCAATTGGGATTTGTAACTGAAATTGTGGAGTGGGGATTCCACTTCCAAAATGAGGCTCTGCCCTCTACCCGTCAAAGGGGACTTAGTGTTTGGGCCTGCCCTTGACAAAATTCTGGACAAGGCAACTGACCACAAGACTCTTCCGGAACAGAAACCCCACAGAATGCGGCCCTTTTGGCACGCAGTGCCTCAGACCTCCCAACCCAAAGGAAAGGGAAAAACGGGCCATTGGAGTTACCAAAAAGGTAGTGGAACAAATATCATCGTGCCTTCTCAGCAGCAGCAGCTGTGTCGAGCCCACTGGGACAGGGTACTCGTACCGGACTGGGTCTGCTACTGGGGAAGTCACTGGTGGTCCTCGTCCGGACCGTGTCCCGGGCCCTGGCAATAATAAGGGGTATTTACAGGGGAAATGTCAGTCGTGACGCCACCCACTGTGTGCGGCCAGTAATGGGGCCGCCGCTGCCGCAGAACCTCCGGGGATGATGTGATGGCAGCAGAGATGGAATAGTTCCCGTGGGCAGAACTATATTCCCCGGGGCAGTGTTGGTTAAAGTCTATGGTGTAGTGTGCAGGCCTTGTGCTGAGTGCAGTACACTTACTGTCCAGATGCTGCAGGAATCCTCCTTCAGTGTTGGAGCCAGCACGCTGTGACTCTCCAGGCGTAGGGCTGCTGCAAACCTGTATGGAAGGAGTCGTGTTCAGGCAGAGAGATACAAGGGAGTTGTATTCAGGGTTCACCGTGTTTACTTCTCAAGTTCAGGTTACAGTTCAGTTCAGTACACGGGCACACTTTCCCCTCCGGGGTTCCCTTTACTCTCTACAGCCAGGTCTTTCCTACTGTGACCCCTCACTCTGTCTCTGTGTCCTTCCCAGGCTGTTGACTCTCTCTGCTTCTGTTCACTTGGTTGTGACTCCGGACAGTATGGCGGTGGCTCGGATTCCTGTGAGCCCTCCGGGTTGCCACTGAGCTGCCTGTCCTTTGGGGTAGGGACCCTAACATGTAGCTGTGGTCCCCCATCAGTTGTCTGGGGATGCCGGGTGAAACTACGGTCCCCTCTAGAGCCGACACTCTACTCAGCCTAGCCTCCAGCAGTCCTCCCGTGTGAGGCTCTACCAGGCTCTCTCTACTGTGTCTTCAAGTATCATAGGAGGGCTACTCCGCCTGCAGTCTGGTCATCTCGGCTGTAGTTCTAGGGCCCGGTATCACCGTCCCCTCTTCCCTCACACTCCCGGGGTGCTGGCTTCAGACGTGCTTTCTCTCTGCGGCTCACACTGGCTCTGTTCAGATTCTGCGCTCCTACACCCCACTTTGCCAGGACGTATGATCTCAGTCTTTTCATCTCAGCCTACCTCGGCCTACTGACTCCTTCCTTCTCCCCTTCACTATTTCTACCTTCTGTCACCTGACTACGTGTGTGCCCACCCACTGCTCTAAACCCACCACCCCTCGCCTGCTTAGAGTTCCTAGGCTCCGGGTTGGGTGCTGCCCTCTACTGTACGTGGGTTGTGTGGGCTGTGAGGGTGTTGATGTGCAACTGTCGTCATACCTGCCTGGCTGCAGTTCCCTTTGTGGCATCCTGGACGCAGGGGCGCCACAGCTGCACCTGTCGAGCCCCAGGCCCTGGGGTACTCGGGTATCAGGCTTGGTGGGTGTTCTCACGGGGATGTCATGGGTGGCAGCGCCTGAGCCCATGGCCTGGGTGACACTTCAATAAGGGGTGTATGTACAGGGGATTAGAGTTCGTCATGTGACGCCACCTGTAGTACCTGGTGATGTGTCACCAGCGCCGCCACAGTCCTCCAGAGGTCGATGGTAGTGCGGCTGAGATGGCAAAGCTCCCTACAGGTGGAGCTGGTCCTCCGGGGCAGCGTTGTGTAAAGGGGCAGCTTGGAGTGGAACTTTAAGTCAGGATAGGGAGTGATGGAACAGTCTATAAGGGGCACCGGGAGCGGAGAGAAATGACGCACACACACTGTAGAAAGTCTCTTACCTTTTTACTGGTGGTATGAGCAGGTAAAGACGTCCAGGGCACTGTCGGGTGAACAGGTGCGCAGTGAGCTTCCACAGCAAGTGGGTATAAGGCCTCCTCAGTTTCTCTATGATTCCTGAAGCCCTGTCTGCTTGCAGCCAGACTGGCCTACTCCCCTCTTGGGTCCTCTCTCTCCTCCTGCTCGGTCCACGGGTTACCCTCTCTGATCACTGCTGTATTACACTGCGGTGTCTGGCTCCCTTTCTTTGGGTACGCAGGGGGACTGGGTGACTGCAGTCTCCACGGTATGACGGGGTTTTCTGCAGTCTTGAAGTAATCCTAGAGGGGTGCGGTTCCCTGAAATCCGGTACGTCTTTGGGTGAACTTCCACTAGTTCCTCGCTCCTTTGGCTCTGTTCCTTGCCTTCTGTCCCCACTTCTAGGCTTGCTGGACGGCAGAAGGGCCACTCCGGGTCACTGTTCGGGCCTAACCGCGGCACCGATCACCAGGACGTCTTCGCAGCTCTCCTAGCATCTGCAAACTCTAACTCCTCCCCCAGCAGCAGTATTTATAGGGGACCTCACCTAAAGTCAGTGAGTATAGCTCCCCTACTGTGCCGGGGTGGAAGGTGTTGCATGTAGTAGATACCTGCTGTGGAAACCCAGCTGTGCATTAGGGAAGTCTGTTGCTACCTGCGTGAGCAGGGCGCCACACACCCTGACAATCGGCTCGGTCCCGGTGGGGGGGGGGGGGCGACTCTCTGCCTTTCTCCCCCAGTGGCAGAATATCACCACTTGCCAGTGTGGAGCCCCAGGCGGGACTGGGGTACTCGGTGCCGGACCGGACGGTACTGGGGATGTCACGGGTGGCTTGGTCCGGACCGTGTCCCTGGGCCCTCACAATAAAAGGGGGGAATTATTTACAAGGGGATTGTCACGGGTGACGCCACCCACTTGGTGCGGCCAGTTATGGGGGCCGCCGCTGCTGCAGAACCTCCGGGGGTGATGGAATGGCAGCGGGGATGGTATAGTTCCAGTGGGGGGAACTGTATCCCCCGGGGCAGTAAGGGTTTAAAGTCTATTGGGGTTATAGATGGTGGAGAAGGGTTGGAGGATACACACTCACGTTTGGTAGACACTGCAATTCTCTTCTTCTCCTGATGCTGCAGAGCTGACAGGCTGGATCTGTAGGGAGGCTCTCTGTGCTGAATGTGGAGCAAAGGTCGCAATCAATACACAGACTCCAAAGTCGTTTTCCAAGGCTTTACTGCTGATATTATTGCAGGCTATAGTCCACGGAGTCTGTAATGGGGCTGAGCTCTCTCCCCACACCCTGTCCGGGTCGTTGGCTTCCTTGTGCTGCACTGTGTGTGTGTCCTGGGCTGCTGCTTCTAGCTAAGCTGCTGGGATTCCTCACGTCTCTCTGTATTCTGCTGGTACCACTTGGCTAGGCAACTTGAGTCCTCTATGCTGTGCTGACCCCTCCGTGTTGCTTCGCTCTGGTACTAGGGGGTATCTAGAGATCCCACTGTTCCTGGATTCACTGTGCTGTGGGTGCCAGACACAGTACCGGATCCGGTGTCCGTCTCTGTGCTTACTTCTGGGGCAAGTGATGGTGTCACTCCAGCTCCCAGATGTGTTTCTCTGTCTTTCGTTCTCCTTTTCCTCTGACCCTTGCTAGGTCTGCACTGAGCTAACTCTGCTCTCTTCTCAGCACTGCACCGTGCTGAACGGTCTGAGCTCTTCCTCATGGGCAAGAGTATATAAGGGAGCAGGTGGTGCTCCCCCTATTGCCCAGAGGTGGTAGTGTTTGTCAGTGTGTAGTGGGGGAGAGAACCCATGTGATGTTATTGTGGCACATTAACCCATGGGGTGCCACACCAGTGGGTTCTGAGGGTCATTTCCGAAGGTCTCCTCATCGAGTTTGAGTTGCTCCTCCGCCAGGTCTCCGGGTCACTGCCCTGCCCTCTCAGGGTACTCAGGATCTCTCGTACACAAAGGTGCACAAGCTCCTTAGAACAAACGTAATCTCATCTGTTCCAAGCCGAGAGGAGGGGATAGGTCTCTATTCCTGGCTCTTCTTGGTCAAAAAGCCATCTGGAGAGGCTCATGTCATCATCAACTTGAAACGCCTCAACCAACATGTCTGATACAGTCGTTTCAAAATGGGATCGATCAGATCAGCGATTCCGTTGATAGGGCTACACCACCAGATGGCAACAATAGACTTGAAAGACGCGTACTTTCGTGTGCCCATTCATCCTCGCCACAGGAAGTTCCTCAAGTTCGCAATCCTGTACAAGGGGGAAGTCCTCCACTTTCAATTCTATGTCCTTCCCTTCGGGATCTCCTCGACTCCCAGGATTTTTTCAAATTATGGCGGAGGTCATTGCCTTCCTAGGCGGTCACGGCATCTGTCTAGTGCCATATCTGGACAATTTCCTTCTCATTGCTCCTTCACCTCAGTCCCTCAGGAGCAGTGTGGAGGAGTCTCTGCAAAGATTTCGGCTCTGCGACGTCAAGTGTCTCCCTCACGTTCTAGTGTATTCGGACAATGTCACCACTGTGGCGCCCCTCAATCACCAGGGCAGTATGAGGTCCAGCTCCCTAAAGTCAGTGTCCTCTTGGATCTTCCTCTGGGCCAAACAATTCCTCCTGTTCTTTTCTGCAGTCCATCTGAAAAGGGTCCCGAACCCTTCAGGCAGTTTCTCAGTCGCCGGGACGTCCACCCGGGAGTGGAGCCTGGACCAAGCGGTATTCTGTTTCCTGGTTGCAAGATGGGGCACCCAGTGATCGACCTGTTTGCCTCCAGTGCAAATCGAAAGGTCGCAGCATATTTCTCCCTGAACCCTCGGGATGAGGCCGTGGGGAGAGGAGAGGGGCCTCTATGGCCAAGGAGGAGTTAGCACAACCTGATAGTGGAGCTCAAAGTCGATGGACCAGTCATTTTTGAGTCTGGACCCCAGCTTGCTGTCTCAGGGTCATCTGTTCCATCCGGATCCGAAAAAGCTCAAATTAGCTGCATGGTTTCTGAGGCCCAGGTGCTGAGGGCTCAGGGCCTGTCTGAAAAAGTGGTGGCCACCTTGCAAAAAATCTGCACACCGGTCACTAATGCAATTTGTAATAAGAGATGGAAGCGATTTTCCTTCTGGTCTGGTTCCATTCCACCTGACCCACTCCAACCCAATATATCGCGAATTTTAGATTTTCTCCAGAATGGTTTGGACCTGGGTCTTAAACCCAGCAAATTGAAAGTGCAGGTTTCAGCTCTCAGTTCTGTGTTTGCCACAGATTTGGCAAATCATTGCTGGATTTGGAGATTCATGGTGTCTGCTAGTCGTATTTGTCCACGGACTAGAGTCCTTACACCCTCCTGGGACCTCAATGTTGTCCTGACTGGGCTTTCTCGCCCTCCCTATGAACCACAGGAACCATCCTCTGGTATCTGGTTGTTGTCTCACAAGACGGCGTTTCTGGTGGCGATTGATTCTGCCCAACGAGTAGGGGAGCTTCAGGCTTTATCCATCCGGGAACCGTACCTACCAGTCCGGGATGACAGCATTGTCCTTCACTTGGACCCTTCGTTTCTTCCCAGGGTAGTCTCGGTCTTCCGTTGCTCCCAGTCGATAGTTCTTCCTTTTGTCAACATCCGAGGACTCCAATGGAGGAGGAATTCCATTCATTGGATGTCCGTAGTACAGTGCTCCATTTTCTAGAAGTGAGGGCGCCCTGGCGTGTGGATCACAAGCTCTTTGTCCAGCCCTTTGGTCACCATAAGGGCAAGAAAGTGGCTAAAAGTACTATAGCCAACTGGATTAAGAAAGCCATTACAGAATCCTACCTTTCCCAGCAGTTACTGCTCATTCCACTAGATCTACCTCTGTCTCCTGAGAGGAAAGGGCAGGGGCTTCTCCAAAGCAGATTTGCTGGACTGCTACCTGGTCCTCGTTGCATGCTTCATGAAGCTACTGTCTGGTCCTGTCTTCCAATAGAGATTTGGCTTTTGGAAGGAAAGTCCTGCAGGCCGTAATCCCACCCTAGGTATTAATTAATTAATTGGTATTCCTCCTATGCTGTCGTGGAAGGCGACTTGAGAAAATAGAATTATTCTAACCGTTAATTCCCTCCCTATATTCCTCGATTATTCCTGGAATGTGTTACTATTACTCTTATGCTATGGTTCTTTGTAAGGCACTGGCTAGTGGGAGGGTCCCTTTAACCTCTCTTGTGCTTCCTGTCCCGATTCCTGTCCACCTCTACCTGCCTGAAGCGTGCGGGGGCCGCCGGAACCACAGAGCTCCATGCCAGCATGGAGTGGGGGGAGCACACAGGCAGATGACGCGATGGAGCCGCGGTGAGTGTCCCTGCAGCGTGCGGGCTCCCCACTGCCTCCTCCGTCCCCACAGCCTCCTCCATCCCCACAGCCTCCTCCATCCCCACAGCCTCACAGCCTCCTCCATCCTCACTCCTGTCTATAAGGTCTGTCAGTCAGTGTGACGCAATTTACTCCTGTCTACAAGGCTGTCAGTCAGTGCGACGAACTTTACTCCTGTTGTGGCACCCCAGGGGTTAATGTGCCACAATAACAGCAACCAGGGTTAGTTCCCCACACAACACACAACACCGCACTAGCGCCTCTAGGCCAGAAGGGGAGCTAAAGCAGCTCCCCTACAATTGTGGCCAAAAGTATTGACACTCCTGCAATTCTGTCAGATAATACTCAGTTTCTTCCTGAAAATGATTGCAATCACAAATTCTTTGGTATTATTATCTTCATTTAATTTGTCTTCAATGAAAAAACACAAAAGAGAATGAAGCAAAAAGCAAAACATTGATCATTTCACACAAAACTCCAAAAATGGGCCAGACAAAAGTATTGGCACCCTCAGCCTAATACTTGGTTGCACAACCATTAGCCAAAATAACTGCGATCAACCGCTTCCTGTAACCATCAATGAGTTTCTTACAATGCTCTGCTGGAATTTTAGCCCATTCTTCTTTGGCAAACTGCTCCAGGTCCCTGATATTTGAAGGGTGCCTTCTCCAAACTGCCATTTTTAGATCTCTCCCACAGGTGTGCTATGCCTTTGCCGTTGATGCCTTTGCCCAAAAATCTCTACTTTTGTCTCATCTGACCAGAGAACATCCTTCCAAAACGTTTTAGGCTTTCTCAGGTAAGTTTTGGCAAACTCCAGCCTGGCTTTTTTATGTCTCGAGGTAAGAAGTGGGGTCTTCCTGGGTCTCCTACCATACAGTCCCTTTTCATTCAGACACCGACGGATAGTACGGGTTAACACTGTCGTACCCTCGGACTGCAGGGCAGCTTGAACTTGTTTGGATGTTAGTTGAGATTCTTTATCCACCATCCGCGTTGAAATCTCTTGTCAATTTTTATTTTCCGTCCACATCTAGGGAGGTTAGCCACAGTGCCATGGGCTTTAAACGTCTTGATGACACTGCGCTCGGTAGACACAGGAACATTCAAGTCTTTGGAGATGGACTTGTAGCCTTGAGATTGCTCATGATTCCTCACAATTTGGTTTCTTAAGTCCTCAGGCAGTTCTTTGGTCTTCTTTCTTTTCTCCATGCTCAATGTGGTACACACAAGGACACAGGACAGAGGTTGAGTCAACTTTAATCCATGTCAACTGGCTGCACGTGTGATTTAGTTATTGCCAACACCTGTTAGGTGCCACAGGTAAGTTACAGGTGGTGTGAATTACACAAATTAGAGAAGCATCACATGATTTTTCTAACAGTGCCAATACTTTTGTCCACCCCCTTTTTTATGTTTGGTGTGGAATTAGATCCAATCTGGCTTTAGGACAATTATTTTTGTGTTTTTTCATTGAAGACAAATTAAATGAAGATAATAATACCAATGAATTTGTGATTGCAATCATTTTTAGGAAAAAACTGAGTATTAGCTGACAGAATTGCAGGGGGTGTCAATACTTTGGGCCACAACTGTATATGTAGCGCCCCGCAACGAGTGCGTCACAGGAGGGTATTGCAGCCAAGACAGCAGCAGCAATATTCTCTGACTAAGCAGTGACACAGTTAAAACTCAGAGCTCTATACCCTACATGCACATCAGTATAGAGGGCCAATAAGGTCCTGGTGGGCAGAGTGTAGAGGTAGAGTGTGAGGAGAACTGAAAAGGCAACGTAGGAGAAGGGAGCAAAAAGAACCAGCTCTGCAACCTAGGAGAGGGGGCCTGCACAGTTCCATGCAGCCCCTGGCCATCACCCCCGGTTGGGCGCCATTACTCCGGTGCCTCAACAACCGGTCTACGGGCATCTACATGCGGGTTCAAAATCATCCCGTGCCCATCTACCACCGGTCTACTGGTACCGAAGCTAGTAGTTGTTCAGCACTACTATGCGAACCAGGAGTGGAGGGACCGCTTTACAGGAGCATCCCACCACCGCCGCACACACAGAGTCGTCTAGCCAGCCTAGTACCCACCAAAAGGACCCAAGGCTCCCCACAAATCCGGCCAGAATTCCCCGGTAGGGCAATTGAAGCAGCCTCCTTGTACCCGATCTGGCACCTCAGGGCGACAACGGCAACACAAACTAGTTAGAATGGAGGAACACCGCGGAGCTCTGAGAAACACTGGTCATTGCTGAGTCCACCCGGTCCGTTACCTGAGAACTGTATGCCATGTATCACCTGCTGGTTACAGTAAAGTACCCGTTACAGAGACTACGAGTGTCCGTGCTTTCTTTAGAACTGTCCATCTCCGCAAGTGGAAGGTAACTGCAGCTGCCTCACAACATCTTGTGCAGCTCCTGGCTCCGGGGATTACCGCTCAGCCTGTGGGGAGCGTTCCATCTTGCTGCATTCCATCCCCCGGAGGCCCAAGCAGCGCCGGTGGACATCACCGGAACACTCACAGGTGGCGTCACGAATTAAAACAACCTTTAAATCTGTTCAGCCAATATTCCTTTGACTCTGCACCACCGGGCCCCACTTCGGCAGGTGCTGGTTCCGTGACAGGAGGAAGAAGCAAATGCCTGCCCCATGAAGTCCCGGCTCCCGGTCTGGTGCCAGACAGTACCAAAAGACTATGTGTGCGTGTCCCTCCTTCCATCTGCACAACACCGACCTCGCTACCCTATTACCCTCACTACAACTTACAGCCCCGGGGACCTCCGCTCTTCCTGTAGGGAGCGGTTCCACCTTGCTACCGCCCATCACCCCGGAGGCCCAAGCAGCGCCGGTGTCATCACCGGACCCCTATAGGTGGCGTCACGACAGACACTTTTATTATTTTCTCTCAACCCATCTTTTATCTGCATCCCCCGGGCCCACAGCTTCAGGCACTGCTGCCCGTGACTTCCCCCAGAGACCCGCGCCTGAGTGATCCGAGTTCCCCCAGGGCCTGGGCTGGACATATGCAACCTATATATCCTAACAGAGAAATGGATTAAAGAAAATCTTCTATTAATGGTGAGTGCCGTCTTCTCTTCCAAATAACTTCCCCCCCCCCCCTTTACTTGCGGATCCCGTGACATGGCCCGGACCAAGACCGCCGTGATAACCCCAGCAGTACCCTGGTCCAGTACCGAGTTCCTCGTTCCAGTGGGCTCCACACTGTCTACAAGGCTGTCAGTCAGTGTCATGAACTTTACTCCTGTCTACAAGGCTGTCAGTCATAGTGTGACGTCCTTCACTCTTGTCTATAAGGCTGTCAGTCAGTGTGACGCAGTTCACTCCTGTCTACAAGGCTGTCAGTCATAGTGCGACGAACTTCACTCCTGTCTATAAGGCTGTCAGTCAGTGTCACACAGTTCACTCCTGTCTACAAGGCTGTCAGTCATAGTGCGACGAACTTCACTCCTGTCTATAAGGCTGTCAGTCAGTGTGATGCAGTTCACTCCTGTCTATAAGGCTGTCAGTCAGTGTGATGCAGTTCACTCCTGTCTACAAGGCTGTCAGTCAGTGTCACGCAGTTCACTCCTGTCTACAAGGCTGTCAGTCATAGTGCGACGAACTTCACTCCTGTCTATAAGGCTGTCAGTCAGTGTCACACAGTTCACTCCTGTCTACAAGGCTGTCAGTCATAGTGCAACGAACTTCACTCCTGTCTATAAGGCTGTCAGTCAGTGTCACACAGTTCACTCCTGTCTACAAGGCTGTCAGTCATAGTGCGACGAACTTCACTCCTGTCTATAAGGCTGTCAGTCAGTGTCAACACAGTTCACTCCTGTCTACAAGGCTGTCAGTCATAGTGCGACGAACTTCACTCCTGTCTATAAGGCTGTCAGTCAGTGTCACACAGTTCACTCCTGTCTACAAGGCTGTCAGTCATAGTGCGACGAACTTCACTCCTGTCTATAAGGCTGTCAGTCAGTGTGATGCAGTTCACTCCTGTCTATAAGGCTGTCAGTCAGTGTGATGCAGTTCACTCCTGTCTACAAGGCTGTCAGTCAGTGTGATGCAGTTCACTCCTGTCTACAAGGCTGTCAGTCAGTGTGATGCAGTTCACTCCTGTCTACAAGGCTGTCAGTCATAGTGCGACGAACTTCACTCCTGTCTATAAGGCTGTCAGTCAGTGTCACACAGTTCACTCCTGTCTACAAGGCTGTCAGTCATAGTGCGACGAACTTCACTCCTGTCTATAAGGCTGTCAGTCAGTGTCACACAGTTCACTCCTGTCTACAAGGCTGTCAGTCATAGTGCGACGAACTTCACTCCTGTCTATAAGGCTGTCAGTCAGTGTCACACAGTTCACTCCTGTCTACAAGGCTGTCAGTCATAGTGCAACGAACTTCACTCCTGTCTATAAGGCTGTCAGTCAGTGTCACACAGTTCACTCCTGTCTACAAGGCTGTCAGTCATAGTGCGACGAACTTCACTCCTGTCTATAAGGCTGTCAGTCAGTGTCAGCAGTTCACTCCTGTCTACAAGGCTGTCAGTCATGTGCGACGCATTCACCCCTGTCTACAAGGCTGTCAGTCAGTGTGATGCAGTTCACTCCTGTCTACAAGGCTGTCAGTTCATTGTGCAAGCGATATTCACTCCTGTCTACAAGGCTGTCAGTCAGTGTCAAGCAGTTCACCCGTCCTGTCCATCAAGCTTCATCCGTCATGCGCCATGTGACAGTCCTCTGTCTACAAGGCTGTCAGTCAGTGCGACGATTCACTCCTGTCTAAAGGCTGTCAGTCAGTGTCAAGCTTCACTCCTGTCTACTAAGGCTGTCAGTCAAGTGTCGGAAGTTCACTCCTGTCTACAAGGCTGTCAGTCAGTGGATGCAGTTCACTCCTGTCTACAAGCTGTCGTCATAGTGCGACGAACTTCACTCCTGTCTATAAGGCTGTCAGTCAGTGTCACACAGTTCACTCCTGTCTACAAGGCTGTCAGTCATAGTGCGACGAACTTCACTCCTGTCTATAAGGCTGTCAGTCAGTGTCACACAGTTCACTCCTGTCTACAAGGCTGTCAGTCATAGTGCGACGAACTTCACTCCTGTCTATAAGGCTGTCAGTCAGTGTCACACAGTTCACTCCTGTCTACAGGTCTACAAGGCTGTCAGTCATAGTGCGACGAATCTTCACTCCTGTCTATAAGGCTGTCAGTCAGTGACAAGTCACTCCTGTCTACAAGCTGCATCATGTGCATTCACTCCTGTCTAAAGGCTGTCAGTCAGTGTGATGCAGTTCACTCCTGTCTACAAGGCTGTGCGCAGTACCCCAAAGTGTGTGATGCAGTTCACTCCTGTCTACAAGGCTGTCATCAGTGTGTGCAGTTCACTCCTGTCTACAAGGCTGTCAGTCAGTGTGATGCAGTTCACTCCTGTCTACAAGGCTGTCAGTCAGTGTGATGCAGTTCACTCCTGTCTACAAGGCTGTCAGTCATAGTGCGACGAACTTCACTCCTGTCTATAAGGCTGTCAGTCAGTGTCACACAGTTCACTCCTGTCTACAAGGCTGTCAGTCATAGTGCGACGAACTTCACTCCTGTCTATAAGGCTGTCAGTCAGTGTCACACAGTTCACTCCTGTCTACAAGGCTGTCAGTCATAGTGCGACGAACTTCACTCCTGTCTATAAGGCTGTCAGTCAGTGTCACACAGTTCACTCCTGTCTACAAGGCTGTCAGTCATAGTGCGACGAACTTCACTCCTGTCTATAAGGCTGTCAGTCAGTGTCACACAGTTCACTCCTGTCTACAAGGCTGTCAGTCATAGTGCGACGAACTTCCCTCCTGTCTATAAGGCTGTCAGTCAGTGTGATGCAGTTCACTCCTGTCTATAAGGCTGTCAGTCAGTGTGATGCAGTTCACTCCTGTCTACAAGGCTGTCAGTCAGTGTGATGCAGTTCACTCCTGTCTATAAGGCTGTCAGTCAGTGTCACACAGTTCACTCCTGTCTACAAGGCTGTCAGTCATAGTGCGACGAACTTCACTCCTGTCTATAAGGCTGTCAGTCAGTGTCACACAGTTCACTCCTGTCTACAAGGCTGTCAGTCATAGTGCGACGAACTTCACTCCTGTCTATAAGGCTGTCAGTCAGTGTCACACAGTTCACTCCTGTCTACAAGGCTGTCAGTCATAGTGCAACGAACTTCACTCCTGTCTATAAGGCTGTCAGTCAGTGTCACACAGTTCACTCCTGTCTACAAGGCTGTCAGTCATAGTGCGACGAACTTCACTCCTGTCTATAAGGCTGTCAGTCAGTGTCACACAGTTCACTCCTGTCTACAAGGCTGTCAGTCATAGTGCGACGAACTTCACTCCTGTCTATAAGGCTGTCAGTCAGTGTCACACAGTTCACTCCTGTCTACAAGGCTGTCAGTCATAGTGCGACGAACTTCACTCCTGTCTATAAGGCTGTCAGTCAGTGTCACACAGTTCACTCCTGTCTACAAGGCTGTCAGTCAGTGTGACGTCCTTCACTCCTGTCTACAAGGCTGTCAGTCAGTGTGATGCAGTTCACTCCTGTCTACAAGGCTGTCAGTCAGTGTGATGCGGTTGTGGAGCCCCAAGGGACGTGGGGTACTCGGTACCGGACCGATCTTCTGCTGGGGATGTCACTGGTGGCCTGGTCCGGACCGTGTCCCTGGCTCAGCACAAGAAAAGGGGATTATTTACAAGGGATATGTCACGGGTGACGCCACCCACTTGGTGCGGCCTGCTATGGGGCCGCGGCTGCTGCAGAACCTCCGGGGGTGATGGAATGGCAGCCGGGATGGTATAGTTCTAGTGGGGAGAACTGTATCCCCCGGGGCAGTAAGGAGTTAAAGTCTGTTGGTCTGTGTGAGCACACTTACTTGGCAGGCTGCAGGGATCTCTCCTCAGCGTTGGTGCTGACAGGCTGTGGCTCTGCAGGTTGAGGTCTTCTTGGTGCAAGCCTGTATGGGAGAAAGGGTCTGCAGATAGAGTCTGACAAGGGATTCAGGGTTTCCAAAGCTTTACTTAAGTTGTTCTTCTTCAAGCAAGTTACAGGTTATTCACAGTTCAAGTACACGGTTGCTTTCTACTCCCTTTCCGGGTTCCCTTCTCTCCTGCAGCCAGGCTCCTCTCTCCTTGTGACCCCTCACACAGTCTTTAAGTGTGGCTTTCCGGGCTATTACTCTCTCTCTCCGTCTTACACGGGTGTATGCGGACGCTGAACAGTATAGCGGTGACTCGGGCTTCTGCGAGTCCTAGTGTGTCACTGTGCTGCCTGTTCTTTGGGTTAGGAACTCCAGCTTGAAACTAAAGCTCCCCGTCAGTGAATCTGGGGATACCGGGTGAATCGTCGGTCCCCCTTCAGAGCTGACACTCTGCCTTGGCCCAGCCTGCAACAGTCCTCCAGCATGAGGCTCTGCCAGGCTCCTTCCTCTGTTTCCTTCGGTATCTAGGAGGGCTTCTCCACCTGCTATCAGTAGCTTCAGCTGCTGTCTAGGGCACGGGTACACCGTCCCTCCTCTGTCTATCACACTCCTGGTGGTTTCAGCATCTTGGATGGGCTTTCCCCCCCATCTGGCTCGCATTGGCTCAGTACGGGTCTGCGCTCCTCAGCTTAGGCTCTTCCAGGACGTGCAATCTCTTTCAACCTTTACATCTCAGCACCATGGCTTACTGACTTCCTTCACTCCTCCCCCTCTCTATATACTGTCAGTCACCTGACCTTCTGGTGTGCCCAACCCACTCCTCATCCACCACTCCTCTGGTCTCATATAGTGTCTGACCTCAGAGCTGGATGTGAACCCTCTCTATGCGTGGGGATGTGGGCTGTGAGGGTGTAGTGTTTACTATGTCCTAACTGCCTGGCTGCAGTACCCTTCTGTGGCCACCTGTACGCAGGGGCGCCACACAGTTCACTCCTGTCTATAAGGCTGTCAGTCAGTGTGATGCAGTTCACTCCTGTCTACAAGGCTGTCAGTCAGTGTGATGCAGTTCACTCCTGTCTATAAGGCTGTCAGTCATAGTGTGACGTCCTTCACTTCTGTCTACAAGGTATTCTAGAATACCCGATGCATTAGAATCGGGCCATCATCTAGTCTAGTATAATATTGAAGGAAAAATAAAAAAAAAGTTATGACTTTTGATAGAAGAGGGGGGTGGAAAGTGCAAGATAGGGGAAAGGACGGGTTGGATATAAGGCAATGTAGTGATTTCGTGTCATTATAGTCACAGCCTGACATAGGTGATAACAGAGAGCAATTGATTGCTTTCACTGACGAGGTTTTCTCCATCAAGGTATTTGCTGTAACGAACAGGTTAAACCGTCTCCTGGGTAACCGAAGCGACCAATGAGTTCACGATCTCTGTTCCACAGGACAACTTTGTAAACAAGGGGGCGGGACAAGCTAAAACCAATAGCTGGCGGCGCTGGGAAACTCAGGCGACCTGTTAACCAATCAGGCAACAGTCACGTGCTCAGTCTGGGAACCGGAAGCTGCAGAGAGCCGCTGTGGAGCGATGTAAATACTGTGTGTATGTATTATGCTATATAGTATGATTAGTGCGCTGTGTAAGATAGGGGACAGAGCTCAGCTGTGCCTGTGTGTGCCCGGCTCCCCACACTGACACACAGCCGCTGTATAGGAGACAGCACACGGGGAGCGGGCAGAGGCCAGAGATCCTCAGCCGAGACTGGGGAGGACACGTGACCCCTCTGCCACTGACAGCAGTGCATCATCCTGCCTGTGGACTGTCCCACTGAGCATTATATATATATATATATATATATAATATTGCTCCATAGGCTGCAGTATATAGGGTTATATACAGTGTATAGGCTGCTTCTAGAGCATGATACCACATCCATGTATTCCTGCTATGCTCCATAAGGTGCAATACATAGGGGATGATATACTCTGTGCACAATTATTAGGCAATTTGTAGCTTTCATATTAATGTTATTGATCAACTACAGTGTTGTCAGTCACATGTAAGGCCCCTGTCACATCAGCGGCTTTCGCTGATTGCGGCAGATTTACCTCATCTGCTGCCTAACGGTTGCACTTGCGCTAAGCCCCATGTGTTGTCTATCGGGCTTGTGGCAAGTGAGGTACTACCACAATCCGGCACTTGCGGCCACAAAAAAAAACCAGCAGTCAGCATTTTTTGTTCACGGCCGCAAGTGCTGGAACCGCAGTTATACCCCACTTGCCACAAGCCTAATAGACAATGCATGGGGCTCACCGCAAGTGCTGGAACCGCAGTTATACCCCACTTGCCACAAGCCTAATAGACAATGCATGGGGCTCACCGCAAGTGCTGGAACCGCAGTTATACCGCACTTGCCACAAGCCTAATAGACAATGCATGGGGCTCACCGCAAGTGCTGGAGCCGCAGTTATACCGCACTTGCCACAAGCCTAATAGACAATGCATGGGGCTCACCGCAAGTGCTGGAACCGCAGTTATACCGCACTTGCCACAAGCCTAATAGACAATGCATGGGGCTCACCGCAAGTGCTGGAACCGCAGTTATACCGCACTTGCCACAAGCCTAATAGACAATGCATGGGGCTCACCGCAAGTGCTGGAACCGCAGTTATACCCCACTTGCCACAAGCCTAATAGACAATGCATGGGGCTCACCACAAGTGCGACCGTTAGGTGAGGTAAATGTGCCGCAATCAGCGAAAACCGCTGATGTGAAAGGGGCCTTATAAACCTGAATAGGAAAGTACAAGTGAGGTGTTGTCTCAGAGAATATTCATTAAAGCAGAATTACTTGACAAATGAAAAACCTCAGTTTTCTCACCTCCGATGATTATTTTTATCTGTCCCCAATCAGACTGATGAGAACCTGGCAGGTCTGAGCCGCATCAGTGTCTCATATTGGACCGAGTGCAGGTTGAGATTTCCTTGCACCCGTGTCAGTCATCCACCGGTGTGACTCCGGCCTAATAATACTGCACACCCTGATGTTGTATGCTTAGGTCACACTCTCCCTCATTATACATATACTCATCACCTGATATTCTTTATCCAATTAACATTCAGGTTTAGGCCGGTTTCACACATCTGTGTCACCACGGACATGTGGAACAAGGCCGTTTGGGGGCGGGGCATAGACCCCTGTGACACGATGGGTGCTGTCAGTGTGCTATCCGTGTGGCTGTGGATAGCACACGGACAGCCTGTCACCCGCATACTCGCCTACCTCCAGTGCCGCTGCTCCCCTCTCTTCCAGTCCGCTCTTGGGCTCAGTGAAGTGAATATTCATGAGCCCTAATGAGCGGCATCGGAAGTGAGAGGAACTGTCAGGGCTGGAGGGAGGTAAGGATAAAATTCTTTATTTTCAGGTTTTACACTTTTGTCCGTAGTCCGTGCACACGGATGTCACATTGTGAATATCCGTGTGCAGGACGTTTGGACGTAAATGCGGTCCGTGGCTCCTCATAAAAATGGACTTGTCGTTGTGTGGAGCACACGGACACGCATGTGCTCCACACGGAGACACGGTCCGTGTGAAAACACGGACGTCTGTATGGGTCCATAGGGGATCATGTGTCCCCGTATGTCCGTGCTTCTGGCATGTGTTGGCACGTACTGTTTATGTGCCGGAGGCACGGACATGTGAATGAGGCCTCAAACAAAGCCGTTTGGGGGCGGGGCGTGCACACGTGTCACGGACGTGTGACACAATGTGTGCAGTCCGTGTGCTACCCGTGGGGCTGTGGATAGCACACGGACAGCCTGTCACCCGCATACTTACCTCCCTCCAGTGCCGCTGCTCCTCTCACTTCCGGTCCAGTCTTGGGCTCAGTGAAGTGAATATTCATGAGCGGCACCGAAAGTGAGAGGAGCAGACACCACTGGAGTGAGGCGAGTATAAAATTCTTTATATTCAGCCTTTTTGGTTTTGTCCGTGGTCCGTGCACACGGATGTTACAGTGTGAACATCTGTGTGCAGGACGTTTTGACAAAGAGCGGTCCGTGGCTTCGCAGAAAAACGGACAAGTCGCCATGTGGAGCACATGGACACGCATGTGCTACACACATAGACACGGTCCATGCAGAAACACAGACGTGTGCATGGGTCCATAGGGGATCATGTGTCCCCGTATGTCCGTGCCTCCGGCAAGTGTCCGCACGTACCGCACACGTGCCGGAGGCACGGATGTGTGAAAGAGGCCTTATACAACTTGGGGTTGGAAAATCTGCATAATATGATCAAAATCCACACTAGCCTAGTAATTGTGCATGCTGTGTACTCTATATTTATTAAGTACCTTTTGTGGATAATACCACGTGTGTTACCACTGTGATTTATAGGTGCGCTATATAGGGTTCCCTTTTTCACATCAGTGTTTCACTGAGGTGTGGCAGATCCGGCAGATTCACCGCATCTGCCAAATCGGCCAACTTGCGGCCCAGATCCGGCAAGCCTCATGCATTGTTTATGGGGCTTGTGGTCCAGTGCGACAAAGTGCAGTTCTGCTGGATGCGGCAGATCCGACACTTGTGGCTGCGAAAAAAAAAACCACTGCTTGCAGCTTTTTTTTTTTTGCGGCCGACCCGATGTAACCGCATTTGCTGCACCAGACCGCAAGCCCCATAGACAATGCATGGGGCTTGCCGGATCGGCACCACAAGTCGGCTGTTAAGTGGCAGATGCGGTAAATCTGCCGGATCTGCCGCACGTCAGTGAAAACGCTGATGTGAATATACTCTATATAATCATTCACTGCTTCTAGTGGATAATACCATGTGTATGTCTTAGGCTGGCTTCACATTACAGCTGTGATCCGATCCGTGGCATTAAGTTTTTTACCTCTGTATTTGTAGACAAAACCATTAGTGGGTGATAAATCCAGAAGTGGTGATGTGTTTCTATTAGGCTGGCTTCACACCACGGCAAGATCCGATCCGGGCTGTCAGGGATGAACCTGACAGCCCCGAACCTGATCAGCACACAGAACCCGGAGGGCACATATGCCCTCCGGTCCGATGTGCAGCTGCTGCTGCTGATGATTCAGGACTGCGGGGAGCTAGCCTCGGTCCTGAAATAACAGCAGCGTGCAGCCGCAGTTGTCTGGTTCCCGTATGCTACCGGACCGGGGCAATCCGGCCCCATAGGCTCCCATGTTAGGCTGGTTTCACACTGGCGTTCCCCTCCGCAGCGTTCTGCGGAGGGAATCGCCATGTGAGCGCAGTCAGCGCAAGCCCTTATGTTTATAATGGGGACGCACGGTGCTGCGCTTACCTGCGCAGGACCGTGCACTCCCATTTACTGCAATATGTGATTTGTACACAGACGGATGCCTGCGCACAAATCACACACTCTCGTCCGCACCAGGAATGCAACATGTCGCGACCCTGGTGCGGACAAGAGTGTATGATTTGTGCGCAGCATCTGCCTGCGTACAAATCACATATTGCAGTGAATGGGAGCGCACGGTCAAGCGCAGCACTGTGCGTCCCCATTATAAACATAGGGGCTTGCGCTGGCTGTGTCCACATGGCGGTTCCCTTCCGCAGAACACTGCGGAGGGGAACGCCAATGTGAAGCCAGCCTTAAGGAGCACCGGATTGCCCCGGATCCGGGAGAATCTGGGAGGATCCGATTTGGGGAGATTTTTCTCCCCGGACACAAAAATCCAGCATGCTCCGATTTTGTGTCTGGGAGAAAAATCTGATTCCTTCCGGATTCTCCCGGACATCCAAAAACCGGATGCTAAAATACATTCATCCGGCATATTCCGGCCCCATAGGGTTACTATGGGGCCGGAATTGGTTCCGGGGTTGTCTGGTTCACACCGGACAGCCCTGGATCCAAAAAAACTTGGTGGGAAGCCAGCTTTAGGCTACCTTCTCACGCCGCAATTTTTGGTGGCGATATGAGGTGATCTAACATGTGCGAGCACGTTTTTCATGGTCACCTCAGATCGCCGATGGCGCTTTTACACGCCGCAATTTGGCCCTCAACCTAAGGAAATTGCCTCACCAACAGCGGAACCAATCCGGTCGACTTCCCTCGCCGCAATCCCCAAAGGAATGTGGGTGTACCTGGTCAGCGCGGTGAGAACATAGGTGTGCCAGACTGGTCTACACTGCACCCCAAACACGCTCATTGGACAACGCAATAGCGTTATGATTGGCCAGCCTGTGCTGGAAGGCTGGCTAATACATGACGCCATTGTCTCGGAGTTTGTGATGAATACACGCTCGTGTCGTCGAAAGTGGCTGCTGCAACACACTTTCGAGTCACTCAAGTGTCACACAGGAGCGGTTTTGTGCAGGACAGTGGCTTACACTACACAATGGCTATGTGAGCGTCTGTAGCTGATGGCAGAAACATACAAACCACACTATGCACATATGTGCCTACATTGGTCCGTGCCATTACACAGCTATGTTGGCTAACACACAGGTCAATCCACACTGTAGGCTTTGCCAGTCCAAACACATATGGTTGTATTCAGCACCTTAATGTAGCAGTGTGAACACCATGCATATGCACATTGTTGCCAAGTCCACCTGCTGCTTAATGTCACACTATGTGGCATGGCCCTATAACACATGATGTTTGTGTAGTGTTTGGCCTTGCCACATACTCACCACGCAGCCTGGCAATCCTGGCACGAATATCCACAATGCGCCCTGGGGACTTGTGTTTCAGGTCTGCGATCTTCTGGATCTGCTTGCAAGTCCTCTCCACCCCCAGTTTCTGGAGCAGGGCCCACTGGATTCTCCTGAGTATGCTGCGCTTGCGCAACCGTGGGTGGCGGTGACGCTGGTGACACCAATAGTCATGGCGGTCACACAGGTCTATCAGCACCATTAGCTCCGCCAGACCCCATGTGGCAGTGCGCTGTGCTGCGGCCACATGGGGACTGTTCTCCTATGTGCAGGGGAGGGGCAGGCAGGCAGTAACGAAAATAAACGTGATGACGTCAGCACGCACACTGGCGCCGCCAAACCAAGTTGAGGACGCTAACAAGGTAGCCGGAGCAGCGTAATGGAGCCATCAGCGTCACCAAAATCCCAGCCGATTGCAGTGTGTTGCCCATGGCAGCCATGTGCGATGGGTAGCCCAACATCTGAGCTGTCGTGTGGCAGTATAGCGTACACAGTGGAACTTACAATACACGCGGCCAACATAGCCTAAGCTATTCAATGCGGGCGTAATTGGACTGATAAAGTGGATGGTTGTGTAGGTGAAGATGTGTGTGGTGCTGAAGTGACATCTCTTCAAATATGGTGCCCTGTGAAGGGACCCAGTGGAAACACAGTAGCCACCACTAATCATCGCAGACGGGGCACGGTCTCCAGCACGCTGTGGCACGCCTACGGGAAATAGATAGGTGACGCAAATTCCATCACTGTCGCCCCTTCACACGCCAAATGCAGGGAATGTCGCCTTCATGATTGCCTCTGATTTTGGAGTAATGCTCTGAAATCAGGAACCAGGCGGCAACTTTTTTATCGCCGCAAAAATCCCAAATTACACGCCACAACTGTGAGGCAATTTGACGGCGATGGTGTCGGGGCGACATATCGCTGTCAATATTTCTCACCGCGGTTGCGGCGTGAGAAGGTGCCCTTAGACTTTTCCTCTGATTGTTCCACTCCTGGATTTTGCTACAAATACTGAGGAAAAATACTCAGCAAACACTGTGTGTGCATGAGGCATAACTACCATGCTCTGTAGGATGTTATATACCACATATAAGTATTAATACTATGCTCCACAGGATAGATACAGCATTATATACTCTGTATAAAAGTACATGGCCATGATCAGGATTAGCAGTATTTTGGACCCAATGTGTTTTCACTGCACTGTAAAGTACAAGAGCAGTGCATGGATTTATAGACATCACATGTCCATAGTGCTTCATTTCTCCGTAGCACTTTCCGAGCCGCAGCATGTCAATATATTCTTGCAGAGACACCAGGGTTCGGAGAGAGAGAACACTGCAAAAAATTGCTTTGCCTAGAATCCTGATCGTGGGCATGGACAGTGCCCTTTCCCACAGAGAACACTAGCGTCTCTACAAGAAGAGAACACATTGCATCTAGATTGCAGCGGGTCCTAATCTTGGGCACATACCCTAAGTATTCAGTGATTCTAGTGGATAATACCACATGTATGGATTAGTTCCATGCTCCATAAGGTATTCCATATAGGGGATTATATACTCTTACAGGTGACCACAAAAACAGTCATTGAGATTAAGTAGTTAGTGTTGGAAATCCAGGACTGTTGTTGTGGTCCCCCTGTATTACTACAATGCTCCATAGGATGGTGTATATAGGATTGTATGCCCTGTATATGCGGACCACATCCGCTTTACTTAGGCTGCTTCAGGCAGTTTTGCCGAATCTGCCGCGTAACGGATCACTTGCTGCAAGACGGTTCAGCCCCATTCATTTGTGCATTTTGTGAGGATTCCTTTTTGGTGCAGAAAGAAGTGACCTTCACAAAGCACAGCCTTGTGTGTGAATGCTGCTGTGTTTTTCCTCACCTCCCTGCGCTCCCCCGGTGATCTCCAGCGATGTCCTCTCATCCCGGAAGCTGCAGTGATTGGTGCCTGTAGGACCCTGCGCGTGTGACTGAGTGATGTCGCTCATTCACATGGTGCAGTGCCAGGTCCTCCCGCATGTCCTGTGGCGTCTGTATGAGGGGACATCGCTGGAGATCACCAGGGGAGTGCGGCGAGGTGAAAAAAAAATGCAGCTAAATAACACCCAATAATTGACATGATCATACTTTTATGGATCCATTCTTGAACCCAAGAACAGATCTGTAAAAAGCGCAGTATGTGGATGCAGAATTGTGAAATGCATTGAATTGGCTGGGACAGCGAACATCACGACATTCCACCACAAATAGTGGATCTGTACAAATGCTACATTAACAGTGCAATAATGCACCATATGAATGTAGCCTTAAGGCCCCGTTACACGTAGCGATATTGCTAATGACATCTCTGCAACGTCACAGGTTTTGTGATGTAGCCGCGACCTCGCTGTGTGACACTTAGCAGCGATCGGCCCCCCGCTGGGAGATCGCTGATCGTTAATGAATGACCTGGACCATTTTTTGATCGGCAATCTCACGCTGGCCATGCTGGATCGCTGTGTGTGACAGGGGCAACGACCAGCGATCCCCATTCTGCGGCCGAGAACCTGACGGATCCCAACGACCGTCGGGTGTCGGCGCAGCCCTGGGTGATCGCTGGTGAGATCTGCCTGTATGGCATCTCACCAGTGATCACATAACGATGTTCCAGCAATCCCGGCCAGGTCGGATCGTTGGTGGGATCGATGGAACATTGCTATGTGTAACGGGGCCTTTAAACCCAGCAATCACATGACTGTTGGCTTTCTGGCATGGCAGGAGATCCAGATCAGCTCTAACATTGACTAGTGTCACCACTAGGGGGCTGAATAACCCTATAATAGTTGCAGCATTACTTGCTTTTTCTGCCTTGTTTTTGTAGGAGAGTGTTAGATATTGGGGTATATGCCATGTGTGCTATGCATAAACATCTTGGTCACTGCATTATCTCAGCTTCCCATTGTAAGGATTGAAGTGTTCTCACCAGTGTAGTTTGTCAGATTGGTATATACCGTAAATGAATGCTGGTTACAGAAGGAATCTACAAAATAAAGAGGGAATGTGCCTCAGAGAGCTTTTAACCCCCAAGGGACATAGGGGAGACCTACCCTGCTAAATGCACCAACATTTTGGAAGAATTTACAGCAGTCTTTAGGGTATGTGCGTGTGAGGATTTTTTTAGAGACTGTAAAAAATAAGTTTTCTAGTGGCCATTGCTTCAGGGGGTGCACTTACTTTGCGGAGCTTTTCATTTGCTGAAGCAGATTGCCCAGTTCTGGAGCTTTTTCTATAAGGAGCCGCCTCAAAGAAGTGACGAGCGTACGCTTTTAGTCTTTCCACCATGACTTGTTCAAAACCTGAAGCTGATAAATTGCTCAAAATGCTGAACATATTAACAATAAAGTGGTTTTACAATAGAAATTAATAGGAAGAGCCTTTTAAGTGTTACAGGGTTTTTTAGGTGTGTTTTGCATGGATCTACTAAGGAAAAAAAAACTAGAAAAACATGTTATAAGATACTAGTATGGGTGGCTTCACACCGCGGCGTGATCCAGTCCGGTGCTGTCTGGGATGACCCTGACAGCCACGGACTGGATCAGCACACAGGATTGGAGGGCTAATATGCCCTGCGGTCTGATGTGCATCCTGCCGCAGCTGCCGCTGCTTATTATTCAGGACCGCGGCTCGCAGGGAGCAAGCCGCGGTCCTGAATTATAACAGCATCGTGCAGCCGCAGGTATCCGGTTCTCGCATCCTCTCAGATCAGGGCAATCCGGCACCATAGGCTCCCATGTTAAGGGAGCGCTGGGTTGCCCCGTAAGGATCCGGGGGTATCCAGGAGACACCAATTAGGTGCAAATTGGTCTTCCCCGGACACAAAACCGTTGCATGCAACATTTTTGGATCCGGGAGAAAAAACCCACTTCTCCCAGATTGTTCCGGCGAGATGGCAGCCGGATGGCAGATAACTGCCATCCGGCTCCATCCGGCCCCATAGGATATGGGGCCAAAACCCGGTCCGGGGCTGTCACCAATGCTTTCATGTCTTACGCCATTTGTTCACGGGAAGTAAGATCAGTATCAGCCCGATAGTGGCCACTGATTGGCTGCAGCGCTCACATGGCTTAAAAGGCACACGAAGTCCCCCAGCAGACTCTGTGCTAGCAATGCTGGGGTGGTGGCAGTGTGAGAGGTGAGTGACTTCCATTTTAAAAGGGGATAACCAATTTAATAGATACTTTTCATTATATATTCATCTGACATAGAGCTGTTATTTATGCATGCACCAAAAGAAAAACATTGAGTAATACAAAGTCCACAAGTTAAACGCCTGCAGAAATATATGTGAGTTATTTTAATCCTTGTCTTTTTTTCTGTGTGACAAAGGCTGTGTTTTATTATGGCTTATATGGTGTGCAGGGGAATGGAGGATGGGAACACGAAGTAGCAGCAGCGCGGGTGGAGGAGGATCTTCAGGGGATTCGCCAAGAGGCTCTCGCAACAACTCAGGAACGCGGGGTACACAGGATGATGATGACGAGGAGAACGTTGACCTGGCGCAGGTATTGACGTATCTTCTGCGCAGGTAACAATAACCCACACATGTCATTGTAGAGATCACATACATATCCTTCTGTTTCATCTGTACATGAAGCATTACACCCTCTACCCAAATTTGAAAAGCGCTAAGGCTGCCTTCACACTTGCGTATGATTTGTACACATGCAGATGCATGCGCACAAATCACACACTCTCATCCGCACCCTGAGCGCGACATGTCACCTTCCTGGTGCGGACGAGAGTGTGTGATTTGTGCGCATGCATCTGCATGCGTGCAAATCATACATGGCAGTGAATGGGTGCTCACGGCAATCTGCACCCGAGCGCATACACCCGCGTCCCCATGTTAAACATAGGGACTTGCAGTGCATGCGCTCAGCTTGCGGTCCCTTTCCGCAGGACGCTACGGGGGGGACGCAAGTGTGAAGGCAGCCTTAATCCTCTTAATCCTGCATTGAGAAAGGCTCCACAGTAAACTGAAACGTTGCAGTGGATGAAAAGTTGAATCACATGGCTTTTTTATGGGGCTTCCATGTTTTAAGTTTGCATTGCTGTTACGAAAGGTTAGCTTGTGTCTTAAGGCCACACACTACACTGTTTTTGTGGTGTCCTGTGCTGCTCATGTCTTGCTTTGTAATATAACTATATAACCAAATTTTTATTCATCTAAATGCAACCAAAAGGAATGGAAGAGATACAAATAGCAGAATATTAGCTAATATTCTATACATCATGGACTATAGGATTATTTCCTAAGCCAATGGAATACAATGGTCCTCACACGTCCTACTCAAAGTATGGATGCATTTACGCTGGACATTTATGGAGTACAGGCATTCTTAAAAACACTCATTTCCCAATACATGGCCAGTCTAATCACCCTGACAAATAACCAAGTGCTAGTTTGTTGGGTGAATTCATTTTTAAGCTTCCTTTAAAAAAATCATCACCTCAGCAGCACATTGTCCTGTGTAAACACAGAACATGAGCTGCCGCGAACAATGTTATTCTAAGTGCGCACATAGAACGAGCTAATTAATGATTGTCCTGTCTGCACAAAAGTGTGCTTGACCTACCTAAACTGCTATTGAACAACCATCTATCAACTTGCATATAGCTAATTGGCCACCGTTGAATGTCCACAATCACATATTACAAATGCACCCTAATACCGTCATAAGGTTGTGGGTATTTGTTGACAATAGCTAATGTTTTTCATATAAGACTTAAGATTAACCCCTTCATGACCAAGGACGTATTTATACATCCTTGGCCCTGTTCCCTCCCTTCGATGGGAGTTCACGTGCTGAGCTGGCGTCTTCCCCCACACATGCCTGCCTGCCGCCTTATACCTGCTTCTGTCCAGTGTTAGATCAATGTAAAGTAGTAGGTGGAAAGGATCACTTAACCATTCAGCCACTCCTTGGGTGGATTTAGTACCTTCATTTGCATATTACAATAAAGTTATTTTTTGGCACTTGGAAGGAACAGGTTTAATAATAATAAGAATATATTTTATTGTTGCTGCATTTCTCACAAGGCTTAATGTGGTTAATTTGACGTCTAAATTTGCAGTAATGGACTCTTTTTATACAGTGCAAAGATATATTACTTCTTGTAACTAGATGCATGCAAGCATAGATACACAACTAGTAATAAGAAAGGTTTTAGCAAGAGCTTGTTCCATTTTATTTCAGATGATTTTACTTTAGGATCAGAAACTCAGAAGACATCATCTATGTATCCAAAATCCTGTTACACCGGTGTTGCCAAAGATTCACAAGTAATCTTTTCACACATTGATTGATTCAGGCCAAATTGGATTTATGGCCAAAAGGGTGTTTGTGGAAATATTCATAGGTTGTTTATGAATATACAGGGTTGGGGGTATCTCAGCTCCAGCCTGTTGTTAAACACAACTAAGGCCTTCAACATGGTAGATTTGGGGTTTCTCTTGAAGGTTATGCAAAAATTTGGAGCTGGTGGGAATTTCTGGTTCTTGACACAATTTCTGTATAGTTCTTCATGGGGCTAAGTGAGAATTAGCAGGGATCTTTCTGAATCCATTGGTTTATCCAGAGGCACATGGCAGGGTATTCCCCTGTCTTGTTTGCTATGTTGATCGAACCTCTGGCAATTAAAATTAGAGAGAACACTGAGGTTAGTGGATTTGGTTATGCTGGAGAGGGGCGATAGGACTCTGCAATACATGGATGTTATTTTATTTTGCATAAAGGGTGTTAATAAACACATCCTAAAATTATTCATGTAGTGAAGCTATTTGGTTACAATTCTGACCTAGACGTTGAGAGACGTCGATGTTATGTCCTCTTGATGAAGGTGTTAAAAAAATTGTTCAGACTTAAGTCTGCTGTCCATCTATGTGAGTGCAGACTTGAGAATCCTCACCATACTAATATTATTATATTATTATTAGTGCAAGCCATCAGGAGTCTGGTGCTGGGAACAGTCATGTGACCACTATAATATATGATTTGTATACTTCCGGCCATATTCTGATTAAACGTGTCTAGACTCACTCCATACCATCTCCCAGTTGTGTGCTTTATCTTGGCTGAGTATCAAAATTGGGGGGACCCCACGCTGTTTTTTAAAATGATATAAAACGTAACTGTGATTTAAATTTTTATTTAATAGTAATGAGAGCACGCCCCCTCTCGTCTTGCTGCAGTGCTGAGAGCCTGGCTGCGTCATGAAAGGGGCAGGGCTACCGGTATGACACGATTTTAGCACTGCAGCAGGCCGAGAGGGGGCGTGCATAATTACTGAGCGGGCGAAGTGAGCAGCAAACAAGCCCACCTTTGGACACTTTTACAGACACAGAAACTCACACAGGACGAGGTGATTATAACCTCTATTCTGTACTTTACACAATCGTTTTCTTCAGCAAAAGGGATGGCTAGAAATGATACGAGGGGGTGCAGGGACAGGTATAACGACACGTGGGGGTCAGTTTGTGGGGTCATGCGCGCTGCTCTGAAGAGCCCGGTGCTTTTCTACATAACAGATTATAGCAGGATAAGCCCACCTGAGTGGGTGTAAGGTCTCTAGGGGGACTGCACACCCCCTAGAGACATTAACTAAACAGTTATTTATTAAATAAATAGTTTTACTAAACATAGAACAGTTTTCTCATCCCTGCGGCAGCAGGGATGAGCAAACTATCCGGGAACCGGATTGCTCAGGTTTACACATCCTGAGCAATCCGGTTACCGGATTGCGGCTTCAGCAATCTGGTTCCCGGATTGCTGAATGTATGGAGACAATTGCGTTCACCGCATCCGGATCTGGATGCTGTGAACGCAATTCATGTTTTAAGTGTGACCCTAGCCTAAAGATGTCAATTCTACCCGTAAGCAGAGAGCCTGTTCGTTTCTTGAGTTCGTGTGCTTTATGACCCGCCCCAGGGGGTACCCGGTCCCGGGCATTGATTCACGGGGATGTCACTGGGGCCTGTGCCCGGTCCAGTGGACCTGGTGGTTGCTTAAAAAAGTCGGGAAAAATAATAAAAATAAAAGTAGTTTGTGACGCCACCTAAGCTTCTGGTATGGTTACCGATGCTGCGGGTCAGACCTCCGGGGTGATGGTAGGGCAGCAGGATGGTTACGCTTCCAATAGGTGGAGAGGGATCCCCGGGGCAGTTATGGTAGTTGTTTTTACACAGGGATGGAGCTTACCACACAGCACAGTCACTTGTCCTTTACACATAGCAAGTATGCAGCTCTTCAGGTGAGGAAAATAAAGTACTTCACACAGTCTTTAACTCTGAACGGGTTTACTTGCAGTACTTCAAGCAAATTCACAGATGTTACAGTCTCTAGGGTCTCTCTCTGGCCTGGGAAGTCACCAGGGAACCGGGATGCCTCACTCAGAACCCTCGGTGGTGTGCCTGCCGTTCCTTGCCGGTCCCTCATTGCACTACTTTCTCCTCACTACCATGCAGCGCCTCCGCTCGCAGAGCCTCTTGCCAGCTCCCACGGATCTTCGGTGGAGGACTCCTCTTTAGGTCCCTCTGACCCTAGTTCGGTATGCCTTTTCAAGGATGCGCTGGGTCTTTGGCCACAACTTCTAAGAGAAGCTCGGGGCCTCCAGTTGAACACCCGCACCGTGTCCAGAGCCGGTCCTCTGCCCGGGACCAGACCCCTCTGGTCAGTAGTATCGGGTCCAGATTCGAGCGCACCACAACACCTGGTGCCCCTAGGGTCTCCCTCCTGTCACAACAACTTTTTCTCCGTGATCCTTCACTCCTCGCTCCCCAACTCGACTCTCTCACTCTGACTAACCGTCCTCCCACCCATACACTTTTTCTACCCATTTAGCTCCTCCTCCTGGGACTGGGTCCTCCCTACAGCTGGTCCACCCACAGTCCCCTACCCTAGGGTGTGTATGAATGGGTGTTGTGAGGGTCCTTTATTCACCAACCCAGTTCCCTTGGTCACAGGAATACCACACACTATTATTTGGATGCAGTACCACTACGTGGCGTCCCGACCAGTGCGGCGCACATCCCCCCTTGGTTAAGTTCGCTCGTCCGCGAGCGACCCGACCCATCACAGAATTAAAATTTAGATTTTTTTTTAATCAAATAATTTTTATTTGAAAAATTTGCATCCAAAATATAAACAATACATTCAAAATTTCGGTACATAACGCAAACTCCACCCTCCTCCATGCACCAAGACATATAACAAATCACTTCAGTATGCAAACCTTTTCCCCCCTCCCCCCCCCCCCTTCAAAACAACCCTTAGTTTCATAGTACATCATCACACATTGCTATAAGCATCATAACGGAGCACTTTCCCTATTTCATCCTGACGTCAGAGGATTGAATACCTCTAGGATGTTGTATCCTATCCCTCAGCAAAGCATCAGAGGCCAGTCCCGGGTGATCCATCCACCTACCCCATATCTCCTCCAAGCGCTCATGTCTTCCCCCCCTTAATGTAAATGTTTTGTTCCATCCTAATAATGAAATTGATCCTATTTATCAGTTCTTGTTTGACTGGTGGTTTATCGTCTAGCCAATGATCTGCTATGAGTTTCCTGGCCGCATATAGAATTCTGGCTATTGTCAATTTTCTCCATTTGTCTGCATGAATGTCCTCCATGCACCCCAGCACGAAGACCAGTGTGTTCCGTGGAATATCCACTTCGACAATCTCTTGAATCAAATCCAGTATTTGCACCCAAAAGGTCTGCAAACTGGGGCAGGACCACATCATATGCACAATGTCCGCCTCATCCCCAGAGCAACATGGGCATTTTGAGTCCCCACGCAGCCCTACCCTCTTCATCCACGACGGAGTTCTATATACCCTGTGGATTAAATAAATCTGAGATACCCTCCTGGCTTCACTCATCGAGATTCTTGGGACTGACTGTAAAATACTCTCCCATTGGGAGCCTGAAATGGGTCCCAGATCATCCTCCAATTTATTTCTACATGTAACAGGATGCATCTGTAAAAATGAGTCCAAAAACCCCCTATACAGAAGGGAAATAAATTCCTTGGCACCCTTTAATGATCCAATGAGAGTTGTATCTGACTGTATAATTATTGGCGAGATTTTAAATTGCTGAGTAACGGCGTGCCGTAACTCCATATGCTGACACTGGGACACTATATAATATACCCATGGGTTCGGGACCGCCAAGCCTCCCTCCTCTTTTGATCTTTGCAAATGTTCCAGTTTATTTCGGGCCCCTCCCATTTCCATTCCCAGAACAAAGAGTTAATCCGGTAAAACTTACTTTGAGCCAACCACACCAGGGCATTATGGAGCATGTAAAGAAGTTGTGGCATTAAAATCATCTTGATTAGGTTGGCTCTACCCACCACTGACATGAGCATCTACCTCCAAACTCCAATTTTTTGTTTGAATCTGTCAACAAGGGGGGACAGATTGAGCCGCTCATAGTCCTCAATTTTCACCGAGACTATGATGCCAAGGTATTTAAATTTATCAACCACTCTCAACGGGATCCCATGGTCGAGTATCAGGGGAGCAGCCACGTCCAGAGGGAGCAACACAGACTTATCCCAGTTAATGGACAGTCCCAAAATATGTCCAAATTTACCTATTATCTCCATGGCCAATTTCCAAGAAGCTCCTGGATCGGCCAGAAACAGCAACACATCGTCCGCATATAGGGCTATCTTTTCCATATGACATCCATACTGGAACCCCTTGATATCATCAGATCGTCTAATCGTGACCGCCAGTGGTTCCATTGATATGGCAAATAATGGAGGGGACAATGGACTCCCCTGTCTTGTCCCCCTGTGTAAAGGGAAACAGTCCGACAAAAGGCCATTTACCTGAATTTTAGCACTGGGAGACGTATACAGTAACTTCACCCAACCAATAAATCGGTCTTCAAACCCGATAGTTCTTAATACTACCCACAGATACCTCCACTCCTCGCTATCAAAGTCTTTAGCTGCGTCTAAGGAAATTATCACCCTCTGACCAGTGTTATCCGCTCTAGCCTGCATACTCAAAAACAATCGCCTAAGATTGACAGCAGTAGACTTATTGGGCATAAATACATTTGAAATTGGACGACATGAAGCTGGATCTGCCAGATCCTTACCCGGCTTCGGCAGCACTACTATTTGGGCTTCCCTCATGGAACGCAGCAGCTCCCCCCCCCCTCGCGAGACTAGCATTATACACCTCCATCAAGACAGGAGGTAATGTATCTTTATATTTGTTATATACCTCTCCTGGGATACCGTCTCCCCCTGGAGCCTTGTCATTCGGCAAAGAGGCCAGAGCGGCCTCAATCTCCTCCATATCCAAAGGTTTATCTAAGATTTTCTGGTCAGCCGGAGAGAGCCGAGGAAGCCATAACCCCCCAAAAAAAACCTCAATATCATCCTCAGTCGGGTGTGTTTTAGATTTATATAGGTCAGAGTAAAAACCCGTCATGATCTCCAATATTGGCCTGCTACATGTATATTCCTGACCATCCTTCCCCCTCAATTTAGTTATGAACACGGAGTCCCGCTGAGCTGCAACCACCCTGGACAGGAGATGGCTCGCCCTCTCCCTTTCTTCAAAAAATCTAATCGTACAAAACATTCTCTTTCTTTCTGCCGTTCTTATGGACATATCACATACCTCTTTCTGTGCTACTTTTAGCCGCTCCTGAGCTGCAGGGGTTTGTTCCCTTATAATAACATCCTCCGCATCCTCCAGAGCCCTGAGTAACTCCTGTTCTTTCCTCCTAGTTTCAGTTTTTACCCGCGATATCCCTTTGATACATAGTCCCCTCAGATATGCTTTCAAAGTTTCCCAAACTATCAATTTTGATGCAGAGCCATCATTAATTTTAAGGAATTCCACAAGCTCAATTCCCATAAGACCATCCACGCCGATCAGCTGGAGCCAAAACGGATTCAGCCTCCACAACGGTCTTCCCATAGGAGGAGAGCCTGTGAACCCTGAAGCACCACACATAGTGGCGAATGGTCCAATACAGTTCTGGCCAGGTATGAAACCTCTTTAACCAGGCCGAGCAGCAAGCCACTCCCCAATGCGAGATCAATCCTGGACAGTGAGGCAAAAGCAGACGAGAGACAAGAATATTTGTACACTCCCGGGTTATGAAGTCTCCACAGATCAAGTAAAGCTAACTCCGTCAATACCGCCCCAAACAAGGTACAATTTCCACCCAATTTCAATGCCTCCCGCCTACCCCTGTCCCAATGGGCATCCGGAATGTTATTAAAATTCCCTATTAACAGAAAGGGGGCTCCAGGAAAGTCTGCCACCATTTCCATCACCTTATGCAGTACCTTTCCACAGTATGGCGGAGGAATATACAGTGAAATCAATAACCGTAATATACCAGATATATCACAAAACAAGCATATAAATCAGCCCAATGGATCTATTATTACTTTACGATGTTGAAACTGTAACCCAGTTCGAACAAGGATACTAACCTTCTCTTGAATATGATGAGTATGTTGCATGATACCTGGCTTGCAGCCAGCCCCTATCAAGGATATGTGTTTTTCCCTTTGTCAAGTGAGTTTCTTGTAGGCATATCACCGACGGATTGGCATCCCGCTAAAATTTACATTTTTAATACAACATTAACCACAACACTCAACATATTTTTTTCCCTTGCGGGAGGCACTTTACTTGCACGGTACTGGGTCAACGGGACCAACAAAAATAGAAAAATCAAAAGCAGTACACCGTATACTGCCCAAAACGGGGCCGGGTTCAAATACAGTTCCGGTGGTCATGGTCTCACTTTCAACAGTGTCCATCGCACCACACGTCTGTTTTAAAGGCACAATTTGCAAAGAGTCAATTGCTTAACGGGTTCACAGCCCAAGGCTCAACAAAACTAAAGTCCACAAGTTATTTATCAGTATAAGGGCCATGTCACACACACAGATATCTGTGCAGATATTGTTCGCAGATCTCTGGTTGCAGTGAAATCATGGACACATTGTTCCATATGTACACAGCCACAAAATGGAACAATGTGTCCATGATTTCACTGCAACCAGAGATCTGCGAACAATCTCTGCACAGATATCTGTGTGTGTGACGTGGCCCTAGCACATATCAACAACAAACTATATAAATGGGCTTACTAATATTCTAGTCCACTGCCTTGTAAACCCTTAGGGCTTATCACCCCCTAGGTCCCAAATGCCTCTCATAGGTCACCCAATCCATACAGTACAGATCTCGGTCAGGGTGTCCTTTAAGGAGCTATGCCTCAACGTCCCGGCGGCTCACAAAAACCTCCTTTTCCAGACCAGGCTCC
>JARQOC010000003.1:572224219-572262416 GCA_033576535.1 Allobates femoralis
GGACAGCCCCAAAATATGTCCAAATTTACCTATTATCTCCATGGCAATTTCAAGGAAGCTCCTGGATTGGCCAGAAACAGCAACACATCGTCCGCATATAGGGCTATCTTTTCCATATGACATCCATACTGGAACCCCTTGATATCATCTGATCGTCTAATCGTGGCCGCCAGTGGTTCCATTGATATGGCAAATAATGGAGGGGGACAATGGACACCCCTGTCTTGTCCCCCTGTGTAAAGGGAAACAGTCCGACAAAAGGCCATTTACCTGAATTTTTAGCACTGGGAGACGTTATACAGTAACTTCACCCAACCAATAAATCGGTCTCCAAACCCGATAGTTCTTAATACTACCCACAGATACCTCCACTCCTCGCTATCAAAGTCTTTAGCTGCGTCTAAGGAAATTATCACCCTCTGACCAGTGTTATCCGCTCTAGCCTGCATACTCAAAAACAATCGCCTAAGATTGACAGCAGTAGACTTATTGGGCATAAATCCGTTTTGAAATTGGACGACATGAAGCTGGATCCGCCAGATCCTTACCCGGCTTCGGCAGCATTACTATTGTGGCTTCCCTCATGGAACGCAGCAGCTCACCCCCCCCCCCCTCGCGAGACTAGCATTATACACCTCCATCAAGACAGGTGGTAATGT
The DNA here is from genome assembly GCA_033576535.1 of Allobates femoralis. Classification (NCBI taxonomy): domain Eukaryota; kingdom Metazoa; phylum Chordata; class Amphibia; order Anura; family Aromobatidae; genus Allobates; species Allobates femoralis. The sequence continues at coordinate 572,224,879 of JARQOC010000003.1, forward strand.
ATCTTTATATTTGTTATATACCTCTCCTGGGATACCGTCTCCCCTGGAGCCTTGTCATTCGGCAAAGAGGCCAGAGCGGCCTCAATCTCCTCCATATCCAAAGGTTCATCTAAGATTTTTCTGGTCAGCCGGAGAGAGCCAAGGAAGCCGTAACCCCCCAAAAAAACCTCAATATCATCCTCAGTCAGGTGTGTTTTAGATTTATATAGGTCAGAGTAAAAACCCGTCATGATCTCCAATATATGGCCTGCTACATGTATATTCCTGACCATCCTTCCCCCTCAATTTAGTTATGAACACTGAGTCCCGCTGAGCTGCAACCACCCTGGACAGGAGATGGCTCGCCCTCTCCCTTTCTTCAAAAAATCTAATCGTACAAAACATTCTCTTTCTTTCTGCCGTTCTTATGGACATATCACATACCTCTTTCTGTGCTACTTTTAGCCGCTCCTGAGCTGCAGGGGTTTGTTCCCTTATAATAACATCCTCCGCGTCCTCCAGAGCCCTGAGTAACTCCTGTTCTTTCCTCCTAGTTTCAGTTTTTACCCGCGATATCCCTTTGATACATAGTCCCCTCAGATATGCTTTCAAAGTTACCCAAACTATCAATTTTGATGCAGAGCCATCATTAATTTTAAGCTTAGGGAAGAGAGGTGTACCACAGTCCGCGCTGCCAAGTTCATATCCCTGATGAAGGTGCCAGGCTAGGCGCCGAAACGCGTAGGAGAATAAAGAAGGTTTGAACTGGACATCGTCTACTCGTTTTCTTTGATGTGAGTGAACTTGGCAGCGCGGACTGTGGTACACCTCTCTTCCCTAAGCTTCTGGTTTCGTCTTCACGTTTGTGAGACCGGTGGAAGTCCAGCAGCAGCCATCAGGATATTTATCCAAACAGGTCTACAAACCAGTTGTGGGTCTCACAACTGGAATAGGTGAGTGGTTCACTTTTCTCACCTTAACACAAGCTAGTGTCTAGTGATAAGGGCACTATTGCGCCTCTTGTCCCCCCCCCCTCTTCTTTTTATCATTAATTTTAAGGAATTCCACAAGCTCAAATCCATAAGGCCATCCACGTCGATCAGCTGGAGCCAAAACGGATTCAGCCTCCACAACGGTCTTCCCATAGGAGGAGAGCCTGAACCCTGAAGCACCACACATATTGGCGAATGGTCCGATACAGTTCTGGCCAGGTATGAAACCTCTTTAACCAGGCCGAGCAGCAAGCCACTCCCCAATGCGAGATCAATCCTGGACAGTGAGGCAAAAGCAGACGAGAAACAAGATATTTGTACACTCCCGGGTTATGAATTCTCCACAGATCAAGTAAAGCTAACTCCGTCAATACCGCCCCAAACAAGGTACAATTTCCACCCAGTTTCAGTGCCTCCCGCCTACCCCTGTCCCAATGGGCATCCGGAATGTTATTAAAATTCCCTATTAACAAAAGGGGGCTCCAGGAAAGTCTGCCACCATTTCCATCACCTTATGCAGTACCATTCCACAGTACGGCAGAGGAATATACAGTGAAATCAATAACAGTAATATACCAGATATATCACAAAACAAGCGTATAAATCAGCCCAATGGATCTATTAATTACTTTACGTTGTTGAAACTGTAACCCAGATCGAACAGGATACTAACCCTCTCTTGAATATGATGAGTATGTTGCATGATACCTGGCTTGCAGCCAGCCCCTATCGAGGATATGTGTTTTTCCCTTTGTCAAGTAAGTTTCTTGTAGGCATATCACCGACGGATTGGCATCCCGCTAAAATTTACATTTTTAATACAACATTAACCACAACACTCATCATATTTTTCCCTTGCGGGAGGCACTTTACTTACACGGTACTGGGTCAACGGGACCAACAAAAATAGAAAAATCAAAAGCAGTACACAGTATACTGCCCAAAACGGGGCCGGGTTCAAATACAGTTCCGGTGGTCATGGTCTCTCACTTTCAACAGTGTCCATCGCACCACACGTCTGTTTTAAAGGCACAATTTGCAAAGAGTCAATTGCTTAACGGGTTCACAGCCCAAGGCTCAAGAAAACTAGAGTCCACAAGTTATTTATCAGTATAAGGGCCACGTCACACACACAGATATCTGTGCAGAATATTGTTCGCAGATCTCTGGTTGCAGTGAAATCATGGACACATTGTTCCATATGTACACAGCCACAAAAATGGAACAATGTGTCCATGATTTCACTGCAACCAGAGATCTGCGAACAATCTCTGCACAGATATCTGTGTGTGTGACGTGGCCCTAACACATATCAACAACAAACTATATAAATGGGCTTACTAATATTCTAGTCCACTGCCTTGTAAACCCTTAGGGCTTACCACCCCCTAGGTCCCAAATGCCTCTCATAGGTCACCCAATCCATACAGTACAGATCTCAGTCGGGGTGTCCTTTAAGGAGCTATGCCTCAACGTCCCGGCGGCTCACAAAAACCTCCTATTCCAGACCAGGCTCCCATATAAACCCCCACCCGTTGTCCTGGTTAAAGGCTACCACGGTACCTGTCTGCCGCTCTTCTGGTGACACCTTCACTGCAAGTTCCCTGGTTCTCACTTTTACCAGGAGGTTGTCCTGCACCTGGGCCTACCAGCCTTCTCGGCGGCACTGCCTCTCCGCCTTGTTGGCCTGGAACCGCTGGAAGTCAGGTTGCTTCGTGGCCCGAGCTGGAGCAAGGTTCCGCACTCCGGTTATGGCGGCTGCACCAACTGGTCAATGGTGCTGGTACTCCCACCACAAAGCGCTGGGCCCGGAAGCCCCGAATTCCTCCCGAGCTGTTGGCCTCATCCTCCTCGGGTTCATCCTCCTCCAAGGGATCCTGCTGGCTGGTTGGATCCTCTGTCTCGGCCTCCACCACGTCGGGCATCTCCGCGGGAACCTCCAGGACATCTCCCTTGGGCACATCAGGCTCTTCTGGGTCCTTCGGCTCGGCTCCAGTCATCCTTCTCACTGCAAGAGCTGGCTGCAGGTCTGGCTGCTGATCGTCCCTGGTAACCTCGGGCTCACCCTGAGGTTGGTCTATTGCCCTCGGCTCCAGGACAGGAGTTTCTGCGAGCCCCGGGTCATCGGGCTCTCGTTGCTCGGTTCGTAGGGCTAAGGCGTAATACGTGTCAGCACTCCAGCGCCTAAAGACCCAATCCAGCATCTTGTTCAGCTGGGTCCTGAGGTCCTTTAGGGCGGCCTCCCAAAACTCTGCATCACCATCTCTGGTCAGGAGCAAAGCGGCACCCTCTCTCTCGGCTTCAGGGCTGCCAGCTTCCCCCATTTCACCGACCGGGTAGAGTGGATTTCTATCCACCATTGTTGCTGACCTGTCGAATTGCCTCTGCAGCTCTCACCTCGTCTTCCTTTGGCCTCGCCCTTCCTGCCGCCATCTATAGCTTCCAACAGGGGCATTTCAGTCTCGGGCCGCCGCCTTGGCTTTTCCAGGGCAACTGGGGCAAGTCTTGATTTTCGCGCCTTCTGCAGGGCCCTCCCACGATGTGGAACCGAGGCACACCCCCGGGGCCTGCTCATGGCATTAAGTCTCTGACCCCGCCATCTTGGAGTCCATCAATAAAGTTCTTTTTATTTTTTTTTAAAACACAGTTCAAGGCGCACAGTGCCCAGTTTTACCAGGCACTGGATCCTGTTTGTAGACGGCAAAAGCTGACCTGCCCTAGGGCCGTGGGGTACCCGGTCCAGGGCGTTGATTCATGGGGGATGTCACTGGGGCCGGTGCCCGGTCCTGTGGCCCTGGTGGTCGCTTAAAAAAGTCGGGAAAAATAAAAGTAGTTTGTGACGCCACCTAAGGTTCCGGTATGGTTACCACTGCTGTGGGTCAGACTTCCAGAGTGATGGTAGGGGTCAGCAAGATGGTTACACTCCCCGTAGGTGGAGCAGGATCCCCAGGGCAGTTGTGGTAGTTGTTTTTATACAGGAAGGCAGCTCACCACATGGCACAGCCACTTGTCCTTTACATACAGCAAGTATGCGGCTCTTCAGGTGAGGGAAATAAAGTATGTCACACAGTCTTAAACTCTGAACGGATTTACTTACAGTACTTCAAGCAAATTCACAGATGTTACAGTCTTTCGGGTCTCACTCTGGCCTGGGTAGTCACCAGGGAACCGGGATGCATCAATCAGGACCCTCGGTGTTGTGTCTGCCGTTCTTTGCCGGTCCCTCACTGTGCTACTTTTTCCTCATTAACGTGCAGCGCCTCTGTGTGCGCAGAGCCTCGAGCCAGCTCCCACGGACCTTCGGTGGAGGACTCCCCTTTTGGTCTCCCGGACCCTAGTTCGGTATGCCTTTTCATGGATGCGCCGGGTCTTTGGCCGCGACTTCCTAGAGAAACTCAGGGCCTCCGGTTTAATGGCTCGGGGATGAACACCTACACCGTATCCAGAGCCAGTCCTCTGCCCAGGACCAGACCCCTCTGGTCTGTAGTACCGGGTCCAGATTCGGGTGCACCGCAACACCTGGTACTCCTAGGGACTCCCTCCTGTCGCGACCTTTTTATCCATCGTCCTTCACTCCTCACTCCCCAACTGGACTTTCTCAAGGCCCTGTTACACGGCACAACATCTGTAACGATATCGCTGATACTTCATGGGTTTGGAGTCGTTCCAGTGACATCGTTATGACCTCGCTGCGTTTGACTCTGCAAAGTTTTAACGATAAATCATTGGATCGCTGATCACTGGTTTGAGAACATGTTCTCAAACCACACGATCAACGATCAGCCAACCCGGTATATCGTTGTGTTTGACACTGCGATAACGATGTCGTTTATGACTTCGCCCATTACACGGGTCTATACGGTAGACCCGTGTGGGTGGGGCTGTGGGGCCGGGCTGTGGAGGCTGGAGGAGGCGGGGGAGTCTGCTGTATGAGCGGCCCCATCACGTGGGAGCCGCTCATTATATATGCACTGCTTCCCCTGTCAATCAGCGCAGGGGGAAGCAGTTCATATATTCCCCCCAAAAGCTGGCACTCACCCCCCTTGTAAGAGCCCCCCCCATCGCTGCTTATACATTACCATTCCGGTGTTCTGATCCGCGCCGCTCCTCGGTTGCTTCTTCATGCTCCGTCCCGCGCTGGCTGCATCCGGGATCTCCGGCTGTCGCAGCATATGACGTCATCGCGCGACGGCCGGAGAATGGAGATCCCGGATGCAGTCAGCGAGGACGGAGCATGAAGAAGCAGCGAGGAGCGGCGCGGATCAGAACACCGGAATGGTAATGTATAAGCAGCGGGGGGGGAAGCCTTACAAGGGGGCCGCAGTGCCAGCATTTGGGGGCTGTTGTACCCCAGGGGGCTGCTGGGTACCCCCTGGGGGCTGCTTGGTACCCCATGGGGCTGTCTGGTACCCCCAGGGCTGCTGGGTACCCCCTGGGGGCTGTTGGTACCCCCTGGGGGCTGCTGGGTACCCCCTGGGGGCTGCTGGGTACCCCAGGGGGCTGTTGGTACCCCCAGGGGTGCTGCTGGGTACCCCCTGGGGGCTGTTAGTACCCCCTGGTGGCTGTTATGTACCCCCAGGGGGCTGCTGGGTACCCCCTGGGGCTGTTGGTACCCCAGGGGGCTGTTGGTACCCCCAGGGGGCTTGCTGGGTACCCCCTGGGGGCTGTTGGTACCCCCTGGGGGCTGCTGGGTACCCCAGGGGGCTGTTGGTACCCCCAGGGGGCTGCTGGGTACCCCCTGGGGCTGTTAGTACCCCCTGGGGGCTGTTGGTACCCCCAGGGGGCTGCTGGGTACCCCCTGGGGCTGTTGGTACCCCAGGGGGCTGTTGGTACCCCCAGGGGGCTGTTGGTACCCCCAGGGGGCTGTTGGTACCCCCAGGGGGCTGTTGGTACCCCCAGGGGACTGTTGGTACCCCCAGGGGGCTGTTGGTACCCCCAGGGGGCTGCTGGGTACCCCCTGGGGCTGCTGGGTACCCCCTGGGGGCCGCTGGGTACCCCCTGGGGCCGCTGTATAACCCCTGGGGGGTGCTGTACAACCCCTGGGGGTGTGCTGTATAACCCCTGGGGGCTGCTGTATATACTGCTGAGGCCTGTATACCACTGGGGCTGCTGTATATACCACTGGGCTGCTGTATATACCACTGGGGCTGCTGTATATACCACTGGGGCTGCTGTATATACTGGTGGGGTCTGTATATACCACTGAGGAGGCTGCTGTATACCACTGGGGTTGCTGTATATACTACTGGGCTGCCTGTATACTACCACTGGGGCTGCATATACTACTGGGGCTGCCTGTATACTACCACTGGGGCTGTATATACTACTGGGGCTGCTGCTGTATACAGCACTGGGGCTGCTGCTGTATACGACCACTGGGGCTGCTGTATACTACCACTGGGGAGGCCTGTATACCACTGGGGGGGGCCTGTATACCACACTGCTGGGGGCTGTATACCTCTGCTGAGGTCCACCCTCAGCTTATACACGAGTCAATAGGTTTTTCCAGATTTTTGGGGCAAAAGTAGGGGGGTCGGCTTATACACGGGTCGGCTTATACACGAGTATATACGGTATTTAATGGCAAACATAATGTTATTAAGTAAATGGGAGTTGAGCTGCAGCAACTGAAAATGGCCATTAAACAGTGTCCTTACTTTGGTCTCCTGGCTCTGTACATGACTGGTTATCGCAAGACCTACTAACCAACTATTTTGGACTGGACCCCATCATCAATATACAAGTTTCGGACAACTCCTTAAAGGGAATCTGTCAGCTGGATCAAATCTCCTAAGCTATTTACATGGTCATATAGGTAATAGAAAATTGAATAAAATGGTTCCTTGCTATCTTCAATTTGATGTTATATTTCAGAGTAATCCAGAGTATATTTAATAAGTACATGAACTGTAAGGATCTGTGGGCCAGACATGTAATGACTAACAGCCTGCTCTACATGCTGACTCCTACTCTGACTTACACTTTTCTGAATCATTTCATTATACTATTACAAAAGTAAACACTTATCACACACCTACTCAAATATTCTCCCATTATTCAACATTATCATTTACTGGGCACGGTTATTTTCAAATTCCCAATTTCTAGTAAGTTTATGTAGTATTCTTACTGATACTTTGTGTCTCCTCTGTATTTTAGGGGGCAGGTTCGGCTAGTACAGGGAGGGGGACCTGCCAGCTTGCACTTGGTTCAGTCCCTGTCCGATTCCGATGACGAAAGTGCTTGGGAGGGCAGTTTGGGAGACCGCTACAATCCTCCTGGTAAGTAATAATGGGTTGACTGTGAACTTTTTCTCTTATGAAAACATGGAAGTGGACTAATTAATTGTTTCTTGTAGGTCTCAATACAGAATTATTATAATATCCACATGACTATAACAATATTGGTACAATCACTAGAATATTTCATTTTGTTTGTGGATCCATAATCTGTTGTGTCAATGAATAGGGACATTAGTACTATGGGTGTGAGGCTCGATGACCTTTAGGTGGGGTCACGTGGCGATTCTGGCCTGCGATGTCGGAAGCGATGTGCAGGTGCACGCTCGCTTCCGACATCGCAGGCCAGCTGTCAACACGGCACGACGTTGCCGGTGACGCGGCGGCGATGTGGGCGGACCATTGCTCGCTGGGCTGGGCTCAGCCCAGCGAGCGATCCTCAGCAACATTGCGATATAGGCTGGATCGCCGCCAACAGTGTCAGACGGCGCGAATCCAGCCTAATCGCTGGTCACAGGTTGACAGGTTTATGAACTGTTCATAAACCTGTCAACCTGCGACCAGCGATAATTTGCAGTTGCGTCGCACTGTCACACCAGCGCGACGCACTTGCAATATCGCCCGCGACATCGCTGTGACGTCACTTTTCGGCGATGTCGCGGGCGAAATCGCCACGTGTGACCCCACCTTTTGTGTCCGTCAATCGATGCTAGATCTTGTGCACGGCCAGCAAGTATTATAATCCTATCCTATTGATTAGGATAGTATGTGCACATGATACCTGCCATATGCACTGTAACGCCACTCACATCCCAATGTAGAAGTGAGAGATGCTTGATAACCCCCTTGAAAATTATATTCCAGCAACTCCACTGGATGTGATACATGTTTTATTTTGGCATTGCCTTTTTTCATGGTGAACTACAGTGAGGATATCAGCCAAAAAAGAGTTTATGGTTTATCACAGTCTGTATTGTTCCTATATATCATAAAACTACATTTTTACAGTATGGTAACGGTATGGCAAAAATCCACATTATTATCAGACTGAAAACTGGGACAAAATCCTCATATATTTACATTGAGATCATGTAAATCTGGGTCTCACTCACAGTTAAGTGGATATGAATTGTACAAATGTCACCTGTCAGCAGTGAGCTATACAAGATTATTATCATCTTATATACAGAAAACCTGAACATGGCAAATTATTGAAACAGATATACCAGAGGATTGTATAACTTTCTGCTGTTCATTAAAGGGAATCTGTCAGCAGGATTTCACTCCCTACATTATTTGCATGTGTATGTAGCTCTTTCAAAGGCAAATCCAGTAATACCTTTACCTATTGTAATGTGATTACTGGTACCGTAAGTGATGGGAGATATGTGTCAGCCAGGTTATTGAGCTCCATGATGTGAGTTGAGGCTGAGTCACCACATCCCTCCTCCTCAGGTCAGAGAAGTTAAACGTTCACCTCTGTGTTTTTTTTTCTGTGGTGTAAGTTTGGAGTGTGCAGAGCACAGTGTGTAGCTCTAAGCAGCAGAGCTGATCCTAGCCAATTGGACTGAGACTCCATTTGTTTCCTTTTGCTGGGCACGCAGTTGATGATTTGTTTTGTTCGTATGGTTTATGACAGCAATAAACCCGACGTTTACCCGGCCAAGGCTTCCTGTGTCTACTTGGAACAGCAGCTGTGTGAGGGGATCTATCACACTTTAATGTCAGATCCTCCTGATTGACAAATCAGCGTTTGACCTGATTTGCAAATGAGGCTGAAGAACACTTTGTAGATCTGAAGACGGTCACCTCATCTTTATTCCTCACTCCCTGCCTTCTCATAATAAATGGACAACATCTAAGGTCTCACAGCATACTGTAGAGGCGGTCAGTCAAGAAGGAGGAGGCAGCCCTGGGTGGGGAACAGAGCTGGAGTGACAAGCTTCAGATCTACAGCCTCATTTACATAGTTCAAATACTGAATTCTCAGTAATAAAGGAATGGACTGGCACATAAGATATTGTTGGTGGACTTGTCTTAGAAAGCACTACATGCACATAGAAATAGTTTTTTCTTGTTCAAGACGTCAGATCATTATCGGTCCGCTTGTATATGATTTTTCAGTTGATGCTTTCGGGAAACACTCTTCTTTTATCAGGCCCACAAACTTGATAGGGGTCCTGCTGTCAAAATAAATTGAGCTGTTATTGAGCATTGCACGGCCTATAGTCTGCTTACTCCGACTTTGCACTTTCACAAGGAGAGACTTTCCTCCTTAGACCCACAGTCAGAGACCTCTCACCTAGCCAAATCAGATCTCCTGCTTTGCACTAACGAACATAAAACACCCCAACAATGTGTCTGAAAGTGAAGTTCCTGATGAGACTTTTTATCCTAAGTCATGTGGTAAGGCTCATTAAATAGTCAATATTAACTTTTAGGATTGCTACATCCAGTAGTTGATGCAGGAGTTCAAGTCCTCTTCCTCTCTGCAAAGACAGGTTAAATTTTATTCCAAATTTTTAGTATTAAGAGCATTGTATGAGTTCCCAGTCTAAGTAACATCCCTTCTTTATGTTGTATATTTGTTTGTCTAATCTGGTCTTGCAGTTGATGCCACACCAGACACTGCAGTATTGGATCAAAGCCAGATAAGAACACAGGTCTTGCTAGCTACTGGAAGGCTAGGAACACGAAGAGAACAGAGTATTACTCGTCAGCTTCTAGAGGTAAACTTGTATTATAATTGTTGGATTTCTCATTCTTACAGGGATATCATAGCACATTAATTAACTTCTTTATAGGGTAACTCCATTGAGAGAAAACTTTTTAGTACAGTTCCTGCCCTGCTACATGATGAAGCAGAGCATACTCTGCAGTTCTAGAATCTATAGATCGCTTATAAATCAATAAAATCATACCTGTTCCTTTGATCTCCGCCCTCCCTCATGAAGCCCTAGATTTCTGCATGTCAGCTTCATCTAGGAGCAGAGAAAAGGAGGTGTGTTGGGGACATGGATGCTGGGAGCTTCAGGTTCAGCCTACATTCATGCCCCCTCACATTTCTGTATAGGGAGGGGACGTGGCTGCTGGACCCATGCTCACACATACAATCCAATTATTGTGAGGATACGAGCAGAGGCAAATCATTACATTGATCGATTCAGCTCTGCATGGTCTTCCCCTCCCCCATGCGAACATGGTATCTTCTTATCTCTCCATCTTTCAATGGATCAGTGGAATGTAGGATGATCCTGCAGCCCCCAGCATCCACGCCACTGACATACCACCTGCTTTTTGCTGTTACATGAAGCTCTCAGGCTGAAGATTCTAGGTTCCCAGAGGTGGGGGCTAGAGCAGAGGAACAGGTATGATTTTATTGAATTATAGGTGATCTATAGATCCTAGAACTGCAGTGTACAGCTCTGCTTCATCATGTAGCAGGGCAGGAACTATACTAAAAAGGTTTCTCTCACTGGAGTTCCCCTTTAACATGGACGTAACTGTACATCATGCACTGTTGTGACCATGTGTGGAGGGTGCTCCACATGTGTCTCATGCCAGGTATGCTAAATATCCAGCATTGACCTCAAAATTGTATCAATTAAAACATCAGCTCACCACACAAAAAACAAGCCTCACAAAGCTCTATCCATAGAAAAATAAAAAGGTTACAAAACCTGTAAAACGGCAGGACAATCCAAAATCTTTATATATATTACATATACCGTATATACTCGAGTATAAGCCGACCTGATTATAGGCTGAAGCCCCTAATTTTACCTCTAAAAACTGGGAAAACTTATTGATTCGAGCATAAGCCTATGGTGGGAAATGCCGCAGTCCCCCATCCTGGTATATCTGTCCCCATCCTGGTATATCTGTCCCCATCCTGGTATATCTGTCCCCATCCTGGTATATCTGTCCCCATCTGGTATATCTGTCCCCATCTTGGTATATCTGTCCCCATCTTGGTATATCTGTCCCCTTCTTGGTATATCTGTCCCCATCCTTGGTATATCTGTCCCCATCCTGGTAAATAGCCCCCCATGACGGTATATAGCCCCCATTCTGTTATATAGTCACCCCATCACTGTATATAGCATATGCCATCCTGATATATAGCCCCTCATCCCTGTATATGTTCCCCATCATCTATTATATAATTGTCTAACGTTTTTTTGAGTGTGTCTGTCGCTGAAATCGTGCGTCAGACAGAGGCCGCTCATTGGTGCCCACCGGAGGCGGGCCCCAATGAGCTCAGGCTATGCAAATTTGCGCGAAAATTCAAAGTTCGAATTTCACGACAATTTGCAGCCGGAGACAGTGGCGCGTTAGCGCCGCTGTTTGCCGGGATATACAGGGAACCCACCACCCCCACCTCGCCTCTCCCCCCACACCCCCACCTCGCCTCTCCCCCACACCCCCACCTCACCTTCCGCCTCGCCTCCCCCCTCGCCTTCCCCCTCCGCCTCCCCCCTTCGCCTCCCGCTGTTTTCACCCGTCTGTACACAGGGCGGGCTGTGTGATGTCACATCAGCCCGCCCTGTGTACAGACGGGTGAGAACAGCGGGAGGCGAGGGGGATACTGCCTCCCACCCCACCCGCATCCATACTGCCCCCCCTCGCCTCCCCTGTTCTTCTCACCCGTCTTCTCCGTCACTACGGTCATGTGACAGGGCGGGCTGATGTGACATCACACAGCCCGCCCTGTCACATGACGACCACTATGGAAGACAGGTGAGAACAGAGGAGGGCGAGGGGGATCCTGCCTCCATCGTGCCCCCCCCCCCCCTCCGGCTCCTCCTGCCCCCCCAGCTCCATCCTGCTTCCCCCAGCTCCTCCTGCCCCTCTTCCCCCCCCCCGGCTCCATCCTGCCTCGCTCGCGTCCATCCTGCCACCCCCCCCCCCTGATTCCATCAAGCCACACTTCCCCCCCGGCTCCATCCTGCCACGCTTGCTCGATCCTGCCCCCCCCCACCACCATCCTGCTCCTCCGACTCCATCCTGCTTCCCCCCGCAGTTAGCGGTCATGTGACCGATCAACTGATCGGTTTCCCAGGCAATGACGGGTCCTAAAGGCCTTTAGGACCTAGAAGACAGAGGTGGAGCGAGCCGGCGGACAGGTGAGTATCCTCACTGAGGATTTTTTTACTTTTACTGTGGGGTTTCGCCATATACCATAGTGCTGCTATACATGTACTGTAATGTACCGCCATATACCATAGCGCTGCTATAAATGTAATGTAATGTACCACCTTATACCATAGCGCTGCTATACATGTACTGTTATGTACCGTCATATACCATAGCGCTGCTATACATGTACTATAATGTTCCTCCATATAGTATAGTGCTGCTATACATGTGCTATAAAATACCACCATATACTATAGTGCACCTGAACATATACTGTAATATACTGCCATATACTATAGTGTTGCTATATATGTGCTATATTGTACCGCAATATACTATAGTGTTACTTTACATGTACTGTAATGTACCGCCATATACCATAGTGCTGCTATACATGTGCTGTAATGTATTGCCATATACCATGAGCTGCTATACATGTGCTGTAATGTACTGCCATATACTATAGCGCTGCTATACATGTAATGTAATGTACCACCATATACCATAGCGCTGCTATACATGTACTGTAATGTACCACCATATACTATAAAGCGCTGCTATACATGTACTATAATGAACCATCATATACCATAGCGCTGCTATACATGTACTATAATGTACCACCATATACTATACGCTGCTATTACATATACTGTAATGTACCGCCATATCCATAGCGCTGCTATACATGTACTGTAATGTACCACCATATACCATAGCGCTGCTATACATGTACTATAATGTACCACCATATACTATAGCGCTGCTATACATGTACTGTAATGTACCGCCATATACCTTAGCGCTGCTATACATGTACTGAAATGTACGCCATATACTATAGTGCTGCTATACATGTGCTGTAATGTACCACCATATACCATAGCGCTGCTATATATATACTGTAGTTCACGTTGACTAACAAGTTCTGTCAGTCACAGTTGTCACTACATACATATTCTAGAATACCCAATGCATTAGAATCGGCACCATCTAGTATATATACCCTCATCACTGTATATAGCCCCTCATCATAGTATATAGCCCCTCATCATAGTATATAGCCCCTCATCACTGTATATAGACCCATCATTGTATATAGCCTACTCATCCTGGTATATGGCCCCCATCATTGTATATAGCCCCTTCATCCTGGTACATGCCCTCATCATTGTATATAGCCCCCATGTTGGCATATGCCCCCATCAATGTATATAGTCCACAATCCATGTATATAGTCCCCATGCTGGCACATGCCCCCATGTTTGTTCATAAGCCCACATGCTGGCACATGCCCCTCATCATTATATATAGTCCTCCATGTATTTATATATACAGTTAAGAGACCACTGCAGAATTTTCAGTTTCTCTGATTTTTCTCTTTATAAGTATATTTTTGACTAAAATGTACGTTGTTCTGTTATTCTATAAACTACTGACATGTCTCCGAAATTCAAAGCTAAAAATTTTGTATTTATTTGCAGCAAATGAGAGATCTTCAAAATATAATACATAAACAGAACAGTGCTTTCAGACCTCAAATAATGCAAAGAAAACAAGTTAATATTCATTTAGAAACAACAATACTAATGTTTTAAAGGGAACCTGACCCCTAAAAATCGCCCCTCATCCTATAAATACTTGTCCCTGCACCTTCCTATAAGGTTTCTAGCTATCCTCTCTGTCCTAATTGAGTTTTTGCAAAGTTGAATAATAAGGGACCTCAAAGCTGCGCATTGCGCAAGGTATACTTTACCACAGCTCATCACATGAGCTGCCGTAAAGTATGCCTCACGCAATGCGCAGATTGAGGTCCGTTGATACACCCAAAGGGTGTATCGATATTACTAGCGCCGGAAATGACACAATTTGCGTCATACCAGCAAGCTCGCCCATCAATCCGAGACAGGATCATCTACATTCATTTTCACGCCCATTGGGACGTGAAAAACAACTGGGGAGGCGGCGAAAAGGAGGCAGAGGAGACACCCACTGCGACACCTTAGGGCAGCAGAAGCCTCACATTTGTAAGGTAATACATCGTATTATTCAACTTTGCAAAAACTCAAATAGGACAGAGAGGGATAGCTAGAAACCTTACAGGAAGTTGCAGTGACAAGTATTTATAGGCTGGGGGGGGGGCGCGATTTTTAGCTTCAAGTTCCCTTTAACTCAGGAAGAGTTCAGAAATCAATATTTGATGGAATAACCATGATTTTTAATCACAGCTTTCATACGTCTTGGCATGCTTTCCACCAGTCTTTCACACTGCTTTTGGGTGACCTTATACCACTCCTGGCACAAAAATTTAAGCAGTTCTTCTTTGTTTGATGGCTTGTGACCATCCATCTTCCTCTTGATTACATTCCAAAGGTTTTCAATGGGGTTCAGGTCTTAAGATTGGGTTGGCTATGACAGAATCTTGATGTGGTGCTCCTTCAGCCTCACATTAATTGACCTAAGACCCTGTTATGGCCAGCCCAATCTCCAGACCATGGTTATTCCACCAAATATTGATTTATGAACTTTTCCTGAGTTAAAACATTAGTATTGTGGTTTCTAACTGACTATGAACTTGTTTTCTTTGCATTACATGAGGTCTAAAACACTTTATTTATTATTATTTTGAACATTTCTCATTTGCTGCAAATAAATACAACATTTTTAGCTTTGAATTATGGAGACATTTTGTCAGTAGTTTATAGAATAAAAGAACAATGTCATTTTACTCAAAAATATACTTACGGTATAAAGAGAAAAATCAGAGAAACTGCAAAATTTGCAGTGGTCTCTTATTTTTTTCCAGAGCTGTATATGCCACACACACACACACACACAATTGGGACTGCTTTGGGCTGAATGCACAATAGCTGTATACACAATAGAGACTGCTGATTGCTGTATACACAATTGAGACGGCTTCGGGCCATATAGACAGAGGATATGGCTGTGGGCCGTATACACAATAGAGTTAGCTCCTGGCTACACACACAATAGAGAAAACACAATAGAGACAGCTGCTGGCTAGACACATAATATAGAATACACAATAGACACTGCTGCTGGCTGTACACACTGTAGACTGCTTTGGGTCGTATACATAATAGATACTGCTGCTGGTCATACACACAATGGAGAATACACAAAAGAGACTGCTGTAGGCTGTATACACAATAGAGATGCCTGCAAGCCATATACACAATGGAGATGGCTCCGGGCCGTATACACAATGGAGATGGCTGTGGGTCATATACACAATGGAGATGGCTGTGGGTTGTATACACAATGGAGACTGCTGCAGACCATTTACAAAATGGAGACGGCTGTGGGCCATATGCACAATGGAGACGGCTGCGGGCTGTACAATATTAGAGAATGCCAGCTGTACACATATTGGAGACTGCCGGCCGTATGCACAATTAAGAATGCTGGCTATGTAACTTGTATACACAGCACTATATGGACCTGTGTATACAGTTTAAGTGCTGTGTAGAGACAAACAAACACAGATAAACAGGACACACAGAGAGTACAAACTGACAGATAGACAGTACACATAGAGAATACACACATACAAACAGACACAGGCATACATTATACTCCCAACAGCAGCTCCCTCCTTCAGATCCTGCCGGCTATGCACTGTGCGGTGACTTCAGATCTGCACTTCACATGTCAGCCTATCAGGTGCGTGCACAGTATAAATCTGGCTGAGACTGGCATCGCTGAAGATGTCAGTCTCAGCCAGGCCGGCCCCCTCACTGTTTCGCAGCGGTGATGGACAGGGGGCCTGTTCTAGAGGTGAGGGGGTGGGGCCCAGTGGTGATTGGCAGGAGAGGGGCCCATAGAAGAGGAGAGGAGGCAGGGTCTGGGGGAAATCGGAGCCTGGCCCCTCACCTCTCCTCCGGTTCCCTTCTCCTGTCAATCACCGCCGGGCCCTTGACAGGAGTCACAGCAATCATGCCCTGTCGGTGGCCCTGTGTGGATGGTATAGCGACGTCATCCACTTACATGCAGTCAAGAGGGATGGTGTTTGCATGGACTGGGGCAGCACTGATCACAATCTGCAGACCCTCAAATGATCCAAACAAGAAATTAGCACGGGTCAGAATAAGACTGATTTTCTGAGGTATGCAGGGGAAAGTCTGGGGATATAAAGGGGCTACAGGGACCCCAATCACATAATGTTAAAGGTTGTGGGCAGGGTTTAGAACCCCCAAAACTGCATTTCAGATGCACAATTTTTAATGCATCCTTTCTTCAGCTAGCAGTTCATTAAAATGAGAAGGTTCTTAAAGTCTTTACGAACAGGAGATTCAAGTGGAGATCATTAACCGTAATCCATACTACTCCCCATGATGTCCCATGTGGGGGATGAGCGAGTATGCTCTGTGCTACTCGTTACTCGCACGAGTATCCCGGTACTCGGGATGCTCGGCGAACACCGAGTACGCCGAGATGCTCGGACTACTTGCTAATAATTAGCAATCTGACACACATACACAGCTCCCTTCAGTGCACACAGTGAGCTGGCACCACACAGGGAGCAGATTAATTGTTAGGATCCCTCTGGGGGCCACAGCACGGTGTTATATTTTGCGGCGATTTAAAAAAGGCCCCCCTCCCACCCTGTCCCAGAAATACTCGTTTTATAACCGGAAGTCTGTGGGCAGAGCCTGTCACTCATTGACTTACATTGGGTTCGGTGCTCTGGCCGAGTACACGAGTATCTTGAGATGCTCGGCCAGAGCACCGAGCACCCGAGCATTTTAGTGCTCGCTCATCACTAGTCCCATGCTTTGTTTTCTTACACAGGTTATCATATCACTCAAAACATTTAAGTCAAGATGAGACACAAAAGTATATTACTATACATTAACTATTCATATGCAAAATGTCATTTTATTTACAATCATAAACCATGTTCCAAATTATTATGCAAATTGGTTTTAACTGTCATAGGGTACCATTACACGTCGCAACATTGCATGCAATTTCACTTGCAACTTACTGGTTGCAGTGAAATCATGGACACATTGTTCCATTTGTACACAGCAACAAAATAGAACAATGTGTCCATGATTTCACTGCAACCAGTAAGTTGCAAGTGAAATTGCATGCAATGTTGCGACTTGTAAAGGTGCCCATAGGGTTTTTTTTTTTCTTCCAATGAAACCCATTAATGGTATTGTCTCATGGCCGCTTTACACGTCCCAGCATGGTTTCGATATTGTATACAACGGCACGGGAGCGCGCACTTTTTTGGCTGAAATCCAAGATCACATAGGAGCTGTCACACAGGGAGATATCGGCAGGCAACACAACTGCGATGTATACGCGCGAACCAGGGAACGACCATTTAACATGGGAGTGAATAGGGGAAGTTGTTCTCCAAATCGTAGTTGCGCTGTCACACAGCATGATCCTGCCACATCGTCCATCCAATATCGGGCAGTTGGAGAGCCTGCACAATTCTCCCCCGATATCGTTTTAGCATCGTTCTTGCATCGAAATGTACATTCACACCACACAACGCACGAACGATATTGGGGCCAACGCACGAACCACATGACTTTTTATCGAAGTTGGATGACGATATCGGGTTGTGTAAAGCGGCCATCAGGGTTCTTTGGATCACTGAAATCAATCTCAGATACCTGTGATAATTAGTTTGGCAGGTGAGCCTAATAAAAGGAAAAGTGGATGCTCCACAATATTGAGCAGGCCACAGTTTTCAAGTAACATGGGAAAGAAAAAGGATCTCTCTGCTGCTGAAAAGCAACAATAGTGCGATGCCTTGGACAAGGGATAAATATTAGATATTGCACGAAATCGTAAGCGTGATCATCGTACTGTAAAGAGATTTGTGGCTGATTCTAAGCACAGACATATTCGTGCAGATAAAGGCAGAATGAGGAAGGTTTCTGCCACGCAAGTTCATCAGATTAAGAGAGCAGCTGCTAAAAAGGCCTTACAAACCAGCAAACAGATATTTGAAGCTGCTGGTGCCTCTGGAGTCCCTCGAACCTCAAGGTGTAGGATCCTTCAAAGGTTTGCTCTGGTGCATAAACCTACTATTTGGCCACCCCTAAACAGTGCTCACAAGCAGAAACGGTTGCAGTGGGCCCAGACATACATGAAGACTAATTTTCAAACAGTCTTGTTTACTGATGAGTGCTGAGCAACCCTGGATGGTCCAGATGGATGGAGTAGTGGATGGTTGGTGGATAGCCACCATGTCCCAACAAGGCTGCAATGTCAGCAAGGACTCATGTTTTGGGCTGAAATCATTAGGAAACAGCTGGTAGGCCCCTTTAGGGTATGTGCCCACTGGACGGTTCTGCATCATTGCAGACCGTCAGAAAACTGGTGGAGAATTGCAGACACTGAGTTTTCTGACCTCAGCAGTGTCCATCGTTTTTTAGCTTTTTTTGAGCGGTTTTATAGCGTTTATACAGCGTTTTGTCGCGGTTTTCTGGCGGTTTTTCTTAGCGTTTTTAAGACTGTTTTTTGTGCACTTGTAAGCTGGAACCGCTGGAAAAACGCTCAAAAGAAGTCACTTGCTCTATCTTTGAAAACCGGTGGAAAACCGGTGAAGAAAGTGGAAAGGAGACAAAAAAAAAACGTTCTAATGTACACAGCGTTTTCTAAAATCCATTGACTAGCATGTTAATCCAACCGGTGGTTAGGATTAACATAAATTAACATAAAACTCAGCAGAAAACGCCGACGGAAAACGCTAAAAAACAGCCCACAAAACGTCCAATGGGCACATAGCCTTAAAGTTCCTGAAGGTGTGAAAATGACCTCTGCAAAGTATATAGAGTTTCTGACTGAGAACTTTCTTCCATGGTACAAAAAGCAAAAACGTGCCTTCAAGAGCAAAATCATCTTCATGCATGACAATGCACCATCTCATGCTGCAAAGAATACCTGTGTGTCATTGGCTGCTATGGGCATAAAAGGAGATAAACTCATGGTGTGGCCATCATCTTCCCCTGATCTCAACCCTATAGAGAACTTTTGCAGTATAATCAAGCAAAAGATCTATGAGGTGGGAGGCAGTTCACATCAAAACAGCAGCTCCGAGAGGTTATTCTGACATCATGCAAAGAAATACAAGCAGAAACTCTCCAGAAACTCACAAGTTCAATGGATGCAAGAATTGTGAAGGTGATATCAAAGAAGGGTTCCTATGTTAACATGTATCTTGGCCTGTTAGGATGTTTTGGAGTTAAATATCTTTTTATCTCAATGAATGGGACCTCCTAATGCTGCAAATTCAACAAATGAGCATTTTCAGTTCTTTCAAACATATCAAATGTTTAGAAACTCTACTGTGCCTAATAATTTGGAACAATGCATTTAGAGTTTTTTTTAATTTTGAAGATTATACTGTTATCGTTGGGAGGTTTCTTCAATAAAATTCGATGTATATTCTAACAGGTGATGGCTTTTTTACACTGACTGTCATCTGCACCGACCATTTAGGAAAATCAGAGAAAAAGAACATTTGCATAATAATTTGGAATATGGTGTATCGGTTTTAAATGTGCAGACAAATACAATACTATATACATATATAATGTTAACACATGCCCTATTCCCAAGAAAAGTATATGAGCATATACAATTAAGTGATACATTTGTACAAATGTATCCATTACCGTAATTCTATATTCTTATATACTTTGTACAAATGTATCCATCAATTGTATATTCTTATATACTTTGTACAAATGTATCCAGTAATTGTATATGCTCATATACTGTGTACAAATGTATCCATTAATTGTATATGCTCATATAATTTTCCTGGGAATATAGAATAGGGCATTCGGGTGTCTGCCTGCAGAAAAAGTATACTCCCGAAAATAGTGCAAGACAAAGCACACTTTGACTCCGTCTGTACCATTAAAGTTAATGGCCACATTGGCGCATATGTCCGAATGCCTGGTTTCAGATGTAAACCCAGACAGGACCTGTGAACATGCGGCAGAAAGCAATGTGAAAGCAGCCTAAGACTATACAGTCCAAATGCTAGACATTATTAATAAATATGCCTCAATGAGTTGTAATATTCTCCTTTTCTCTTAATGCCTCATTGGGGGACACAGGACCATGGATGTTATGCTGCTTATCCCTAGGAGGCGACACTTAAGTAAATGCAAAAAACAATAGGCCCCTCCTCTGCAGCATACACCCCCTGGCTGGGCTAGGCCACGGCAGTTTTAGCTTGGTGTCTGTAGGAGTCACATCTCTCCAGAATTCTTCTACTAGACGGGTAACGGTATCCCTTCGGTGGCCGATTTCCCAAAACCATTACCAAGCGGGAACGCGGAGTGTCACGTCCCCGTACCCCCTCCTGCAACGTTGGAATTTTTTTGGGCTGCAACTTCCCATGGGTGACAGTTCCCTCGGGCACCAATTTGCCTCACTCTTCAACGGACGGGCATGTGGAGTGTCGCCTCCCCTTAACCCTTTCCACAATAGTGCAGACCCATTTGATCCTAGTGCTAGGACTTCTGCCTCTACAGCAGCAAAGGACAGCCCACCGGACTCCCCTGCCTGCCATACAACATACTGGGTTGAGACATCTCCGCAGGTGAGATCCCACTGTGATATTGTCCCTTGCGGGGCTCATTAGTATCAAGACATCCTGTTTTACCGGCGGATGGCTCAGGGCTTATGGCTGTTACCACTTCAGAAGGTCACTTTTTTCACCGGCCTGTTTTCTCCCCACTGCCACGACAGACCGCATAATCCGCGGGCCACCGACGTAACTGCCAGTGTCTCCGCCAATTTCGTGCTGTTTTCGGCCATTTTTCCCGGTCTCCCTGCTGGCCCTGCCCCCTGGAATGACGCGGTGCCTGGTTTGCACCGTTACGCTGTTTGCATTATCTGCGTGCAAGCCTGCCCCTCGCCTTTGCCACACCCCTTCTGGAGCGTGCATTTTTGCTCGCGCTGCCGCCTCCATTACTCTTCCACTTAGAGGACGGAGGACATTATTATCAAGGGCCGCACCACACAGCGCTCTGCAGTAAGCACCACCTGGGAACAGCAGGAACCTGAACTGAAGGCACAGGACCATCGGCTGTGAACCCGGGTGAGTGACATCCTGTTTATCCTTACAGTCTGCCCACTTGCTTCTCTGTTCCCCTGCCCTGCTCCCAGCTCTACACCCCCTGCAGCCATGCATGCCCCAAAGGGTACAAAGAATTCAAAGGCTCATACAGCCTATTATTCTTCCTGCTCCACCTGCCACGCTGAGCTTCCACGAAAACATACTACCCCTTATGGCCAGTCCTGTACCCCTGCAGCCCCCCAAGAGCCCTCCGCCGCCATTGACGCCGCCACCATTAGTCCGGAGCCCAGGGCACCCAGTCCACCAGATTGGACCCTATTTCTGTCACAGTCTATGGAGAAGCTGTCCCTATGCAATGCCGCCAGCCCCCAACCCCCCCCCCCCCACATTGGGCCTCCGAAAGGAGAACAGGCAGAGGACTTCTACATGGAGGGTCCTTTTGACAGCAGCAGGACATGTACCAGTCTGCCGTAGTGGTCAGAAAATGGTCACACAAAAACATGTCGCCCGTGTCCTCCGACGCATCCCCATCAAGGGAACAGGGACCATGCTCTGCTGCATCCGACGACCTAGAGGAAGGGGAATGTTGCCTATACCAGGATGAATCCCAGGACATAGACTCCCCTGACGACCAAGCGGCCATTGACTCTCATTACAGCGGTCAACCGCACCTTAAACGTGGACGACGTTCCGTCCTCCACACCTGAGCATGCAGTCTCTTTTAAAAGAGCAAAGAAGCCACAAAAGGTCTTCACGGACCATCCGGAGTTTCCGGCAATCCTTACTAAACAAAGGGAGAAACCTGACAAGCGCTTTGGTAACTGCAAGGCCATAGAGTCTCAGTACCCCTTCGTGTTAGCTATTCCCAAGGCTGGGCAGATTCACCATCTGTCAACCCCCCCCCTGTCTTTCGCCTTGCGGCTAAAACATTGCTGTCATTGCCTGATGTTTCCTTCCATCAAAGATCCAACCGACAGACAAGTGGAGCAGCTCGCTCGCTCCGCCTTTGAAGCAGCAGGATCTTCCCTCTCGCCAACTTTCGCCTCTGCGGGGGTTGCAAAGGCTATCATGATCTGGGCCGAAACCCTATCCACTTCCTTGCAGGAGTCCAAGCTCCCTCATACCTTCACTGACATCACCGCCCAGATCACCGTGGCTGCGGATTACTTGATCCAGGCATCCCTTGACTCTGCTACCTGCGCAGTTTTAGCTGCCTCTAATACCATTGCCATTGTAGGGCCCTTTGGCTCCGACAGTGGCGGGGGACTCGGCGTCAAAAAAAGTCATTGACAGGCCTCAATTATTTTCCTGATCATCTATTTAGTGAGCGCCTGGACAAACTTATCTCTGATGCCACAGGCGGGAAGAGCACTTCCCTTCCCCAACTTAAGCCAAGAAGAAACTTCGTCAGACGCCTACAGACCACGTTCGCTTCCTTTTGGAACTCCTTTGGCTGGGCGACTTCTCGACCGCCCCATGCCCCTACCCGGGCCCCTCATAGATACAGGCCTTCCCAGTCTTCTCCTAAAGCAAGTACCTCCTGGCAGTCCAGACAGAGACAGTCAAAGCCCAGGGAGTCTCTATCCCAGCGCTTCTCCCCTTTTTGACTTCTACAGCGCTTTGGAAGACACTCCCACTGTTGGCGGCCATCTACGGCTGTTTAGCCACATCTGGTCATCCGCCACAGATGACAGATGGGTTCAAGATGTTGGGTCTTCCGGCTACCACATAGAGTTTCTATCCCGGTCCTCCATGCCGATTCTTTCCCTCAAATCCCCAAAGCGCCGCCGGGCCTTCTTCACCGTGATCCAATCACTAAAACAGGCGGGAGTAATCGTCCCCATACCGGAGTCTGAGACGTTCAAGGGGTTTTACTCCAACCTCTTCGTGGTCCCCAAGAAAGACTGAACGGTGCGCCCCATCCTGGACCTCAAGCACCTAAACAGGCATGTTCTTGTCCGGACGTTCAGGATGGAGTCCCTATGTTCCATCATTGCGTCCATGGAGGAAGGGGAATTCCTCGCCTCCATAGACATAAAGGACGCATACTTACATATACCCATCGTCCCAGCTCACCATCAATTCCTCCGCTTCGCGGTACAGGATTCTCTTTCCAGTTCGTAGCCCTACCTTTCGGCCTCGCTACTGCACCAAGAGTGGCGGCCGCCATGAATGTACTTCATGCCAGGGGCGTAGTGGTCTTGCCCTACCTAGATGACCTGCTGATAAAAGCTCCTTCCTTTCAGAACTGCAAGCAGCGTCCAGATTACAGTCGACATTCTGTCTCGCCTAGGGTGGCTACTGAACCTACAAAAGTCATCCCCGGTCTTGTCCCAGTCCATCACCTGCCTTGGGATGACCCTAGACACTTACCAGGGTTTGGTCTCTCTTCCCCAGGACAAGGCGTCTACCCTGCGCCAGTCAGTACACACATTGCTACGTCCTCCCTCACACTCCATTCGGTTCAGCATGAGGATTCTGGGCAGGATGGTTGCAGCAATGGAGGCCGCCCCCTTTACCCAATTTCACTTCCGGCCATTGCAACTAGCCCTCCTGTCGGCCTGAGACAGGAGCCCCTTTTCCCTCGACAAGACTCTCCGCCTATCACCCGCGGTCAGGCAAGCACTCCTTTGGTGGCTTCGGCCAACTTCCCTCTCCAGGGGATGATCTTTCTGCCAGTGAACTGGCTGGTTCTGACCATGGATGCCAGTCTTCTCGGCTGGGAAGCGATGTACCGACATCACATGGCTCACGCTCGTTGGACCTCCCGGAGGTCGTCCTTGCTGATAAACATCACATCCTCGAGATTCGTGCGATCTCCCTCACCCTCGAAGCATTCCATCACTGCTTGTGGGTCGCCATATCTGTCTCCAATCGGACAATGCGACGGCGGTGGCCTATATCAATCAACAGGGAGGTACACGCAGCAGGGCAGCGCACCACGAGGTGCAGCGGATCCCTTGTTGGGCAGAATCGACGGTTCACATACCGGAAGTGGAGAACTGGGCAGCGGATCTTCTGAGTCGCCATTGTCTAGCTGCTGGAGAATGGTCGCTCCATCCGGAGGTATTCCAGCAAATATGCCACCACTGCGGGACGCCAGACGTACATCTGATGGCGTCTCGTCTGAACGCAAAAGTGCCTGCGTTCATAGCACTGTCGCGGGCTCCACTGTCTGTCAGAGCGGACGCTCTGGTTTGCTCCTGGCGTCACTTCTGACTGCCATACATTTTCCCTCCACTACCCTTGCTTCCACGGGTAATCAGGAAAATCAAAGCGGAAGGAGTCTGTCATACTGATAGCCCCGGATTGGCCCAGGCGCTCCTGGTACGCCAACCTAATGCGGCTGCTCGCCAATATCCCTTGGCGTCTTCCAGACCTGCCGGATCTCCTCACTCAGGGTCCCATTTCCCATCAGAATTCCAGGGCCCTGAATTTGACGGCATGGCCATTGAAACCTGGGTCTTATATAGTTTGTAATCACTGCACATGTACAATGTCCGGTATGCTTAAGGTGAAAGTTTATTATACAGTGCTGAATGAAGCGAACAGGTAACTTGCCTGTCGCTTCACTCAGCATTGTATAATAAACTTTCACCTTAAGCATACCGGACATTGTACGTGTGCAGTGATTACAAACTATATTGTCTACGGGACCTTCGGCTCCTTTCACTGGCACCGTAAAACATTCAACACTGTTGAGTGCTAGCCTTCGTTTCTTATATGAGACCTGGGTCTTAACGTGGGCCGGATTTTCTCCCGATGTTATCGCCACCATGATCAGGCCTCGAAAGCCTGCCTCTTCTTGTATCTACCACCATATGTGGAGAATATTTTTCTCTGGTGTAGGGATCGAGGCCTCTCCCCTCTCCCTCTGTCTATCCTCGTGATTCTCAGCTTCCCCTTCTCTGCTTCCTCCAGTCGGGTCTACAGACTGGTCTAGCTCTGAGCTCCCTGAAAGGGCAGGTTTCTGCTCTTTCGTTTTTTTACCTACACCAACTTTCCTCTAGGGCCCAAGTCAAAACCTTCCTCCAAGGTGTTTCCCGCCTGGTTCCTCCATACAGGAGACCGCTTGAGCCCTGGGTCCTTAACCTAGTCTTGGACGGACTTCAGAGGTCCCCTTTTGAGCCCCGAAAGGAGGCGGCTCTTCCTCTCTTATCGTTTAAGGTAACTTTCCTGGTGGCAATTACGTCCATCAGGAGGGTTTCTGAACTGGCAGCACTTTCCTGCCGTGAACCTTTTCTGATTTTCCACCAAGACGAAGTGGTACTGCGTCCAGTCCCCGATTTTCTTCATAAAGTGACTTCTTCTTTTCATTTTAATGAAGATATCATTCTGCCGTCCTTCTATCCGGCTCCAGTTCATCAGGTGGAAAAAGCTCTGCATACCCTCAACCCCGTGAGAGCCCTCAGATATTACATCTCCAGGACGGCCTCTTTCAGGAAGACGGACGCCTTATTTGTCCTTCAGGAAGGACAAATAAGGCGTCCGTCTTCCTGAAAGAGGCCGTCCTGGAGATGTAATATCTGAGGGCTCTCACGGGGTTGAGGGTATGCAGAGCTTTTTCCACCTGATGAACTGGAGCCGGATAGAAGGACGGCAGAATGATATCTTCATTAAAATGAAAAGAAGAAGTCACTTTATGAAGAAAATCGGGGACTGGACGCAGTACCACTTCGTCTTGGTGGAAAATCAGAAAAGGTTCACGGCAGGAAAGTGCTGCCAGTTCAGAAACCCTCCTGATGGACGTAATTGCCACCAGGAAAGTTACCTTAAACGATAAGAGAGGAAGAGCCGCCTCCTTTCGGGCTCAAAAGGGGACCTCTGAAGTCCGTCCAAGACTAGGTTAAGGACCCAGGGCTCAAGCGGTCTCCTGTATGGAGGAACCAGGCGGGAAACACCTTGGAGGAAGGTTTTGACTTGGGCCCTAGAGGAAAGTTGGTGTAGGTAAAAAAACGAAAGAGCAGAAACCTGCCCTTTCAGGGAGCTCAGAGCTAGACCAGTCTGTAGACCCGACTGGAGGAAGCAGAGAAGGGGAAGCTGAGAATCACGAGGATAGACAGAGGGAGAGGGGAGAGGCCTCGATCCCTACACCAGAGAAAAATATTCTCCACATATGGTGGTAGATACAAGAAGAGGCAGGCTTTCGAGGCCTGATCATGGTGGCGATAACATCGGGAGAAAATCCGGCCCACGTTAAGACCCAGGTCTCATATAAGAAACGAAGGCTAGCATCAACAGTGTTGAATGTTTTACGGTGCCAGTGAAAGGAGCCGAAGGTCCCGTAGACAATATAGTTTGTAATCACTGCACACGTACAATGTCCGGTATGCTTAAGGTGAAAGTTTATTATACAATGCTGAGTGAAGCGACAGGCAAGTTACCTGTTGCTTCATTCAGCACTGTATAATAAACTTTCACCTTAAGCATACCGGACATTGTACATGTGCAGTGATTACAAACTATATAAGACCCAGGTTTCAATGGCCATGCCGTCAAATTCAGGGCCCTGGAATTCTGATGGGAAATGGGACCCTGAGTGAGGAGATCCGGCAGGTCTGGAAGACGCCAAGGGATATTGGCGAGCAGCCGCATTAGGTTGGCGTACCAGGAGCGCCTGGGCCAATCCGGGGCTATCAGTATGACAGACTCCTTCCGCTTTGATTTTCCTGATTACCCGTGGAAGCAAGGGTAGTGGAGGGAAAATGTATGGCAGTCAGAAGTGACGCCAGGAGCAAACCAGAGCGTCCGCTCTGACAGACAGTGGAGCCCGCGACAGTGCTATGAACGCAGGCACTTTTGCGTTCAGACGAGACGCCATCAGATGTACGTCTGGCGTCCCGCAGTGGTGGCATATTTGCTGGAATACCTCCGGATGGAGCGACCATTCTCCAGCAGCTAGACAATGGCGACTCAGAAGATCCGCTGCCCAGTTCTCCACTCCGGTATGTGAACCGTCGATTCTGCCCAACAAGGGATCCGCTGCACCTCGTGGTGCGCTGCCCTGCTGCGTGTACCTCCCTGTTGATTGATATAGGCCACCGCCGTCGCATTGTCCGATTGGAGACAGATATGGCGACCCACAAGCAGGGATGGAATGCTTCGAGGGTGAGGGAGATCGCACGAATCTCGAGGATGTGATGTTTATCAGCAAGGACGACCTCCGGGAGGTCCAACGAGCGTGAGCCATGTGATGTCGGTACATCGCTTCCCAGCCGAGAAGACTGGCATCCATGGTCAGAACCAGCCAGTTCACTGGCAGTAAAAGATCATCCCCTGGAGAGGGAAGTTGGCCGAAGCCACCAAAGGAGTGCTTGCCTGACCGCGGGTGATAGGCGGAGAGTCTTGTCGAGGGAAAAGGGGCTCCTGTCTCAGGCCGACAGGAGGGCTAGTTGCAATGGCCGGAGGTGAAATTGGGTAAAGGGGGCGGCCTCCATTGCTGCAACCATCCTGCCCAGAATCCTCATGCTGAACCGAATGGAGTGTGAGGGAGGACGTAGCAATGTGTGTACTGACTGGCGCAGGGTAGACGCCTTGTCCTGGGGAAGAGAGACCAAACCCTGGTAAGTGTCTAGGGTCATCCCAAGGCAGGTGATGGACTGGGACAAGACCGGGGATGACTTTTGTAGGTTCAGTAGCCACCCTAGGCGAGACAGAATGTCGACTGTAATCTGGACGCTGCTTGCAGTTCTGAAAGGAAGGAGCTTTTATCAGCAGGTCATCTAGGTAGGGCAAGACCACTACGCCCCTGGCATGAAGTACATTCATGGCGGCCGCCACTCTTGGTGCAGTAGCGAGGCCGAAAGGTAGGGCTACGAACTGGAAAGAGAATCCTGTACCGCGAAGCGGAGGAATTGATGGTGAGCTGGGACGATGGGTATATGTAAGTATGCGTCCTTTATGTCTATGGAGGCGAGGAATTCCCCTTCCTCCATGGACGCAATGATGGAACATAGGGACTCCATCCTGAACGTCCGGACAAGAACATGCCTGTTTAGGTGCTTGAGGTCCAGGATGGGGCGCACCGTTCAGTCTTTCTTGGGGACCACGAAGAGGTTGGAGTAAAACCCCTTGAACGTCTCAGACTCCGGTATGGGGACGATTACTCCCGCCTGTTGTAGTGATTGGATCACGGTGAAGAAGGCCCGGCGGCGCTTTGGGGGATTTGAGGGAAAGAATCGGCATGGAGGACGGATAGAAACTCTATGTGGTAGCCGGAAGACCCAACATCTTGAACCCATCTGTCATCTGTGGCGGATGACCAGATGTGGCTAAACAGCCGTAGATGGCCGCCGACAGTGGGAGTGTCTTCCAAAGCGCTGTAGAAGTCAAAAAGGGGAGAAGCGCTGGGATAGAGACTCCCTGGGCTTTGACTGTCTCTGTCTGGACTGCCAGGAGGTACTTGCTTTAGGAGAAGACTGGGAAGGCCTGTATCTATGAGGGGCCCGGGTAGGGGCATGGGGCGGTCGAGAAGTCGCCCAGCCAAAGGAGTTCCAAAAGGAAGCGAACGTGGTCTGTAGGCGTCTGACGAAGTTTCTTCTTGGCTTAAGTTGGGGAAGGGAAGTGCTCTTCCCGCCTGTGGCATCAGAGATAAGTTTGTCCAGGCGCTCACTAAATAGACGATCAGGAAAATAATTGAGGCCTGTCAATGACTTTGTTTGACGCCGAGTCCGACCCGCCACTGTCGGAGCCAAAGGGCCCTACAGAATGGCAATGGTATTAGAGGCAGCTAAAACTGCGCAGGTAGCAGAGTCAAGGGATGCCTGGATCAAGTAATCCGCAGCCACGGTGATCTGGGCGGTGATGTCAGTGAAGGTATGAGGGAGCTTGGACTCCTGCAAGGAAGTGGATAGGGTTTCGGCCCAGATCATGATAGCCTTTGCAACCCCCGCAGAGGCGAAAGTTGGCGAGAGGGAAGATCCTGCTGCTTCAAAGGCGGAGCGAGCGAGCTGCTCCACTTGTCTGTCGGTTGGATCTTTGAGGAAGGAAACATCAGGCAATGACAGCAATGTTTTAGCCGCAAGGCGAAAGACAGGGGGGGGTTGACAGATGGTGAATCTGCCCAGCCTTGGGAATAGCTAACACGAAGGGGTACTGAGACTCTATGGCCTTGCAGTTACCAAAGCGCTTGTCAGGTTTCTCCCTTTGTTTAGTAAGGATTGCCGGAAACTCCGGATGGTCCGTGAAGACCTTTTGTGGCTTCTTTGCTCTTTTAAAAGAGACTGCATGCTCAGGTGTGGAGGACGGAACGTCGTCCACGTTTAAGGTGCGGTTGACCGCTGTAATGAGAGTCAATGGCCGCTTGGTCGTCAGGGGAGTCTATGTCCTGGGATTCATCCTGGTATAGGCAACATTCCCCTTCCTCTAGGTCGTCGGATGCAGCAGAGCATGGTCCCTGTTCCCTTGATGGGGATGCGTCGGAGGACACGGGCGACATGTTTTTGTGTGACCATTTTCTGACCACTACGGCAGACTGGTACATGTCCTGCTGCTGTCAAAAGGACCCTCCATGTAGAAGTCCTCTGCCTGTTCTCCTTCGGAGGCCCAATATGGGGGGGGGGGGGGTTGGGGGCTGGCGGCATTGCATAGGGACAGCTTCTCCATAGACTGTGACAGAAATAGGGTCCAATCTGGTGGACTGGGTGCCCTGGGCTCCGGACTAATGGTGGCGGCGTCAATGGCGGCGGAGGGCTCTTGGGGGCTGCAGGGGTACAGGACTGGCCATAAGGGGTAGTATGTTTTCGTGGAAGCTCAGCGTGGCAGGTGGAGCAGGAAGAATAATAGGCTGTATGAGCCTTTGAATTCTTTGTACCCTTTGGGGCATGCATGGCTGCAGGGGGTGTAGAGCTGGGAGCAGGGCAGGGGAACAGAGAAGCAAGTGGGCAGCCTGTAAGGATAAACAGGATGTCACTCACCCGGGTTCACAGCCGATGGTCCTGTGCCTTCAGTTCAGGTTCCTGCTGTTCCCAGGTGGTGCTTACTGCAGAGCGCTGTGTGGTGCGGCTTGATAATAATGTCCTCCGTCCTCTAAGTGGAAGAGTAATGGAGGCGGCAGCGCGAGCAAAAATGCACGCTCCAGAAGGGGTGTGGCAAAGGCGAGGGGCAGGGCTTGCACGCAGATAATGCAAACAGCGTAACGGTGCAAACCAGGCACCGCGTCATTCCAGGGGGCAGGGCCAGCAGGGAGACCGGGAAAAATGGCCGAAAACAGCACGAAATTGGCGGAGACACTGGCAGTTACGTCGGTGGCCCGCGGATTATGCGGTCTGTCGTGGCAGTGGGGAGAAAACAGGCCGGTGAAAAAAGTGACCTTCTGAAGTGGTAACAGCCATAAGCCCTGAGCCATCCGCCGGTAAAACAGGATGTCTTGATACTAATGAGCCCCGCAAGGGACAATATCACAGTGGGATCTCACCTGCGGAGATGTCTCAACCCAGTATGTTGTATGGCAGGCAGGGGAGTCCGGTGGGCTGTCCTTTGCTGCTGTAGAGGCAGAAGTCCTAGCACTAGGATCAAATGGGTCTGCACTATTGTGGAAAGGGTTAAGGGGAGGCGACACTCCACATGCCCGTCCGTTGAAGAGTGAGGCAAATTGGTGCCCGAGGGAACTGTCACCCATGGGAAGTTGCAGCCCAAAAAAATTCCAACGTTGCAGGAGGGGGTACGGGACGTGACACTCCGCGTTCCCGCTTGGTAATGGTTTTGGGAAATCGGCCACCGAAGGGATACCGTTACCCGTCTAGTAGAAGAATTCTGGAGAGATGTGACTCCTACAGACACCAAGCTAAAACTGCCGTGGCCTAGCCCAGCCAGGGGGTGTATGCTGCAGAGGAGGGGCCTATTGTTTTTTGCATTTACTTAAGTGTCGCCTCCTAGGGATAAGCAGCATAACATCCATGGTCCTGTGTCCCCCAATGAGGCATTAAGAGAAAAGGAGAATATTACAACTCATTGAGGCATATTTATTAATAATGTCTAGCATTTGGACTGTATAGTCTTAGGCTGCTTTCACATTGCTTTCTGCCGCATGTTCACAGGTCCTGTCTGGGTTTACATCTGAAACCAGGCATCGGACATATGCGCCAATGTGGCCATTAACTTTAATGGTACAGACGGAGTCAAAGTGTGCTTTGTCTTGCACTATTTTCGGGAGTATACTTTTTCTGCAGGCAGACACCCGAATGCCCTATTCTATATTCCCAGGAAAATTATATGAGCATATACAATTAATGGATACATTTGTACACAGTATATGAGCATATACAATTACTGGATACATTTGTACAAAGTATATAAGAATATACAATTGATGGATACATTTGTACAAAGTATATGAGAATATAGAATACGGTAATGGATACATTTGTACAAATGTATCACTTAATTGTATATGCTCATATACTTTTCTTGGGAATAGGGCATGTGTTAACATTATATATGTATATAGTATTGTATTTGTCTGCACATTTAAAACCGATACACCATATTCCAAATTATTATGCAAATGTTCTTTTTCTCTGATTTTCCTAAATGGTCGGTGCAGATGACAGTCAGTGTAAAAAAGCCATCACCTGTTAGAATATACATCGAATTTTATTGAAGAAACCTCCCAACGATAACAGTATAATCTTCAAAATTAAAAAAAACTCTAAATGCATTGTTCCAAATTATTAGGCACAGTAGAGTTTCTAAACATTTGATATGTTTGAAAGAACTGAAAATGCTCATTTGTTGAATTTGCAGCATTAGGAGGTCCCATTCATTGAGATAAAAAGATATTTAACTCCAAAACATCCTAACAGGCCAAGATACATGTTAACATAGGAACCCTTCTTTGATATCACCTTCACAATTCTTGCATCCATTGAACTTGTGAGTTTCTGGAGAGTTTCTGCTTGTATTTCTTTGCATGATGTCAGAATAACCTCTCGGAGCTGCTGTTTTGATGTGAATTGCCTCCCCACCTCATAGATCTTTTGCTTGATTATACTCCAAAAGTTCTCTATAGGGTTGAGATCAGGGGAAGATGATGGCCACACCATGAGTTTATCTCCTTTTATGCCCATAGCAGCCAATGACACACAGGTATTCTTTGCAGCATGAGATGGTGCATTGCATGCATGAAGATGATTTTGCTCTTGAAGGCACGTTTTTGCTTTTTGTACCATGGAAGTAAAGTTCTCAGTCAGAAACTCTATATACTTTGCAGAGGTCATTTTCACACCTTCAGGAACTTTAAGGCTATGTGCCCATTGGACGTTTTGTGGGCTGTTTTTTAGCGTTTTCCGTCGGCGTTTTCCGCTGAGTTTTATGTTAATTTATGTTAATCCTAACCACCGGTTGGATTAACATGCTAGTCAATGGATTTTAGAAAACGCTGTGTACATTAGAACGTTTTTTTTTTTGTCTCCTTTCCACTTTCTTCACCGGTTTTCCACCGGTTTTCAAAGATAGAGCAAGTGACTTCTTTTGAGCGTTTTTCCAGCGGTTCCAGCTTACAAGTGCACAAAAAACAGTCTTAAAAACGCTAAGAAAAACCGCCAGAAAACCGCAGACAAAACGCTGTATAAACGCTATAAAACCGCTCAAAAAAAGCTAAAAAAACGATGGACACTGCTGAGTCAGAAAACTCAGTGTCTGCAATTCTCCACCAGTTTTCTGACGGTCTGCAATGATGCAGAACCGTCCAGTGGGCACATACCCTAAAGGGGCCTACCAGCTGTTTCCTAATGATTTCAGCCCAAAACATGAGTCCTTGCTGACATTGCAGCCTTGTTGGGACATGGTGGCTATCCACCAACCATCCACTACTCCATCCATCTGGACCATCCAGGGTTGCTCAGCACTCATCAGTAAACAAGACTGTTTGAAAATTAGTCTTCATGTATGTCTGGGCCCACTGCAACCGTTTCTGCTTGTGAGCACTGTTTAGGGGTGGCCAAATAGTAGGTTTATGCACCAGAGCAAACCTTTGAAGGATCCTACACCTTGAGGTTCGAGGGACTCCAGAGGCACCAGCAGCTTCAAATATCTGTTTGCTGGTTTGTAAGGCCTTTTTAGCAGCTGCTCTCTTAATCTGATGAACTTGCGTGGCAGAAACCTTCCTCATTCTGCCTTTATCTGCACGAATATGTCTGTGCTTAGAATCAGCCACAAATCTCTTTACAGTACGATGATCACGCTTACGATTTCGTGCAATATCTAATATTTATCCCTTGTCCAAGGCATCGCACTATTGTTGCTTTTCAGCAGCAGAGAGATCCTTTTTCTTTCCCATGTTACTTGAAAACTGTGGCCTGCTCAATATTGTGGAGCATCCACTTTTCCTTTTATTAGGCTCACCTGCCAAACTAATTATCACAGGTATCTGAGATTGATTTCAGTGATCCAAAGAACCCTGATGGCCGCTTTACACAACCCGATATCGTCGTCCAACTTCGATAAAAAGTCATGTGGTTCGTGACGTTGGCCCCAATATCGTTCGTGCGTTGTGTGGTGTGAATGTACATTTCGATGTAAGAACGATGCTAAAACGATATCGGGGGAGAATTGTGCAGGCTCTCCAACTGCCCGATATTGGATGGACGATGTGGCAGGATCATGCTGTGTGACAGCGCAACTACGATTTGGAGAACAACTTCCCCTATTCACTCCCATGTTAAATGGTCGTTCCCTGGTTCGCGCGTATACATCGCAGTTGTGTTGCCTGCCGATATCTCCCTGTGTGACAGCTCCTATGTGATCTTGGATTTCAGCCAAAAAAGTGCGCGCTCCCGTGCCGTTGTATACAATATCGAAACCATGCTGGGACGTGTAAAGCGGCCATGAGACAATACCATTAATGGGTTTCATTGGAAGAAAAAAAAAAACCCTATGGGCACCTTTACAAGTCGCAACATTGCATGCAATTTCACTTGCAACTTACTGGTTGCAGTGAAATCATGGACACATTGTTCTATTTTGTTGCTGTGTACAAATGGAACAATGTGTCCATGATTTCACTGCAACCAGTAAGTTGCAAGTGAAATTGCATGCAATGTTGCGACGTGTAATGGTACCCTATGACAGTTAAAACCAATTTGCATAATAATTTGGAACATGGTTTATGATTGTAAATAAAATGACATTTTGCATATGAATAGTTAATGTATAGTAATATACTTTTGTGTCTCATCTTGACTTAAATGTTTTGAGTGATATGATAACCTGTGTAAGAAAACAAAGCATGGGACTAGTGATGAGCGAGCACTAAAATGCTCGGTGCTCGGTGCTCTGGCCGAGCATCTCAAGATACTCGTGTACTCGGCCAGAGCACCGAACCCAATGTAAGTCAATGAGTGACAGGCTCTGCCCACAGACTTCCGGTTATAAAACGAGTATTTCTGGGAAAGGGTGGGAGGGGGGCCTTTTTTAAATCGCCGCAAAATATAACACCTTGCTGTGGCCCCCAGAGGGATCCTAACAATTAATCTGCTCCCTGTGTGGTGCCAGCTCACTGTGTGCACTGAAGGGAGCTGTGTATGTGTGTCAGATTGCTAATTATTAGCAAGTAGTCCGAGCATCTCGGCGCTACTCGGTGTTCGCCGAGCATCCCGAGTATCGGGATACTCGTGCGAGTAACGAGTAGCACAGAGCATACTCGCTCATCCCCACATCACATGGGGAGTAGTATGGATTACGGTTAATGATCTCCACTTGAATCTCCTGTTCGTAAAGACTTTAAGAACCTTCTCATTTTAATGAACTGCTAGCTGAAGAAAGGATGCATTAAAAATTGTGCATCTGAAATGCAGTTTTGGGGGTTCTAAACCCTGCCCACAACCTTTAACATTATGTGATTGGGGTCCCTGTAGCCCCTTTATATCCCCAGACTTTCCCCTGCATACCTCAGAAAATCAGTCTTATTCTGACCCGTGCTAATTTCTTGTTTGGATCATTTGAGGGTCTGCAGATTGTGATCAGTGCTGCCCCAGTCCATGCAAACACCATCCCTCTTGACTGCATGTAAGTGGATGACGTCGCTTATACCATCCACACAGGGCCACCGACAGGGCATGATTGCTGTGACTCCTGTCAAGGGCCCGGCGGTGATTGACAGGAGAAGGGAACCGGAGGAGAGGTGAGGGGCCAGGCTCCGATTTCCCCCAGACCCTGCCTCCTCTCCTCTTCTATGGGCCCCTCTCCTGCCAATCACCACTGGGCCCCACCCCCTCACCTCTAGAACAGAGCCCCCTGTCCATCACCGCTGCTGAAACAGTGAGGGGGCCGGCCTGGCTGAGACTGACATCTTCAGCGATGCCAGTCTCAGCCAGATTTGTACTGTGCACGCACCTGATAGGCTGACATGTGAAGTGCAGATCTGAAGTCACCGCACAGTGCATAGCCGCAGGATCTGAAGGAGGGAGCTGCTGTTGGTGAGTATAATGTATGCCTGTGTCTGTTTGTATGTGTGTATTCTCTATGTGTACTGTCTGTCTGTCAGTTTGTACTCTCTGTGTGTCCTGTTTATCTGTGTTTGTTTGTCTCTACACAGCACTTAAACTGTATACACAGGTCCATATAGTGCTGTGTATACAAGTTACATAGCCAGCATTCTTAATTGTGCATACGGCCGGCAGTCTCCAATATGTGTACAGCTGGCATTCTCTAATGCTTGTACAGCCCGCAGCCGTCTCCATTGTGCATATGGCCCACAGCCGTCTCCATTTTGTAAATGGTCTGCAGCAGTCTCCATTGTGTATACAACCCACAGCCATCTCCATTGTGTATATGACCCCACAGCCATCTCCATTGTGTATACGGCCCGGAGCCATCTCCATTGTGTATATGGCTTGCAGGCATCTCTATTGTGTATACAGCCTACAGCAGTCTCTTTTGTGTATTCTCCATTGTGTGTATGACCAGCAGCAGTATCTATTATGTATACGACCCAAAGCAGTCTACAGTGTGTACAGCCAGCAGCAGTATCTATTGTGTATTCTATATTATGTGTCTAGCCAGCAGCAGTCTCTATTGTGTTTTCTCTATTGTGTGTGTAGCCAGGAGCTAACTCTATTGTGTATACGGCCCACAGCCATATCCTCTGTCTATATGGCCCGAAGCCGTCTCAATTGTGTATACAGCAATCAGCAGTCTCTATTGTGTATACAGCTATTGTGCATTCAGCCCAAAGCAGTCCCAATTGTGTGTTGTGTGTGTGTGCATATACAGCTCTGGAAAAAAATAAGAGACCACTGCAAATTTTGCAGTTCTCTGATTTTTCTCTTTATACCTGTAAGTATATTTTTGAGTAAAATGACATTGTTCTTTTATTCTATAAACTACTGACAAAATGTCTCCATAATTCAAAGCTAAAAATGTTGTATTTATTTGCAGCAAATGAGAAATGTTCAAAATAATAATAATAAAGTGTTTTAGACCTCATGTAATGCAAAGAAAACAAGTTCATAGTCAGTTAGAAACCACAATACTAATGTTTTAACTCAGGAAAAGTTCATAAATCAATATTTGGTGGAATAACCATGGTCTGGAGATTGGGCTGGCCATAACAGGGTCTTAGGTCAATTAATGTGAGGTTGAAGGAGCACCACATCAAGATTCTGTCATAGCCAACCCAATCTTAAGACCTGAACCCCATTGAAAACCTTTGGAATGTAATCAAGAGGAAGATGGATGGTCACAAGCCATCAAACAAAGAAGAACTGCTTAATTTTTGTGCCAGGAGTGGTATAAGGTCACCCAAAAGCAGTGTGAAAGACTGGTGGAAAGCATGCCAAGACGTAATGAAAGCTGTGATTAAAAAATCATGGTTATTCCATCAAATATTGATTTCTGAACTCTTCCTGAGTTAAAGGGAACTTGAAGCCTAAAAATCGCGCCCCCCCCCCCCCAGCCTATAAATACTTGTCACTGCAACTTCCTGTAAGGTTTCTAGCTATCCCTCTCTGTCCTATTTGAGTTTTTTTCAAAGTTGAATAATACGATGTATTACCTTACAAATGTGAGGCTTCTGCTGCCCTAAGGTGTCGCAGTGGGTGTCTCCTCTGCCTCCTTTTCGCCGCCTCCCCAGTTGTTTTTCACGTCCCAATGGGCGTGAAAATGAAT
>JARQOC010000003.1:572262516-572450349 GCA_033576535.1 Allobates femoralis
GGTGAGAGATCAGCCTAAAACTACACAGGGGAACTTGTTAATGATCTCAAGGCAGCTGGGACCCTATTACCAAGAAAACCATTGGTAACACATTATGCCGTACTGGATTAAAATCCTGCAATGCCCATAAAGTCTCACTGCTCACGAAGGCACATGTGCAGGCCCGTCTGAAGTTTGCCAATGAACTCCTTGGTCATTCTGAGAATGATTGGGACAAGGTGCTGTGGTCAGATGAGACCAAAATTGAGCTGTTTTGTGAAACGTAGGACTTTACAGAACAGGGGGATGATAGCTCATGCACAGTATGTAATCCTGTGAATACGAAGACAGCATGACACTTCTGCCTGCACTAGACCTTACAGGATCCTGGATTAGGTGAGTATATTTTTTTTATATTTTTTTTTTAATGCAGAATGGGGAATATATATACCAGGATGGATGACAGATATCCCAGGATGAGACCAAGATTGGGACATATATACCAGAATGAGAGACATGCATATACCAGGATGGGTTTAGGATGGGGGACACGTATACCATGTTGGGTTATAAATATATACCAGGATTGGCCAAGGATGGAGGACATATATACCAGGATAGGGAACATATATGCCAGTATGAGGGACATGTACCAGGATGGGTCCAGGATGAGGGACATATACACCAGGAAGGACCCAGAGCATACAGTCCTGCTCATCATTATTGGCACTCATGAAATGTAAGTACGTAATGTAGAATATCTCCAGAAAAAAATGAATCAAGTGAAACACCTTTTTTGTATAGAGCAACCATGTTAAATACAAAAGAGCAAATGATAAACAACAATTTAAAGCAAAAAACAATAAGAGGAAAAAATAGAAAAACTTAAAGCTTGCTGTGACACTGGTATTGGCACCCTTTACATTGAATTAGTATGGAAGCACATTTTGACTCACCTGTGCTATATCACAAACGAGAATCACCTGTGATAAATTGTCGGTGCCCATGTGATAGGAATTATCAATGAATGATGACTTTAGCGTTTTAAAACGCCATATGCTAGGCTCTGTTTCTTTGTCACCATGGTGAAGACAAAGGACTCCACCGAGATAAACTGCTGGAGATGGCCTGGATTGCACTAGAACTGTCTTTCTGGCATGTATACTGGGCCACAGGAGAAAAGGAGGAGGAGTTCCCCCCCCAGTAGTCAGGAGGGAACCCCAGGAGGGGACAATGGATAGTGCGCAACTGGAGGGGGCAAGAAAGGCAGTGTTAGAAGAGGGTCTTACAGAAGTGGTAAAAGCCCTGCGTGCTAACGTGCTAAGTTGAGAGAGCTGAAGTCGGAGGTGTCTAGGATCAGATCTTGGGCAGCACCCACTCTTGCAAGGTCACCATCCACTTCACCCTGAGGTCCAACATGCCCGCAGTTTGCCGGACTGCCTGTCAGAAATAACCTGAATCCTCGCTCAAAAAGGGGAGTTACTTGTTGGAAGGGTGGCTAGCAGGGTCATATATCTCAATACTGTCAATACCCTGCAGCCCATGAGCGCCTCCTCCACAAGCATTAAACGTCCTGCCACTGCTGTGAGAGGGTGACTAGCAGCTGCTCTCCCTCCGCAATTACCTTAACGGGAGTAACAAGACTTTTATGTGTGCTCCCCAGTGATGGAAGCTGACTTTGAGGGGCAGAAGATAAGGTGCTTGGTCAATATGTGATCAGAGTGGATCATCTTGGGGGTCCCTGAAGATGGCTGAATAATACATCTTACCACCGCCAACAATGGCTAGCTGACGGTGAAGGGGATTGTATGGATGAAGCTGAAACTGTTTGGCCAGGAGCTAGATCACAAAGGAGTCATGTTGGTGGACCACTTTCCTAGAAGTGGGAAGGAGGTAGCGCTCGGGATGAACGTACCGAGAGACTTTAATTACCAGCTGTATGCCACCAAGGATTTTGATACAGGACCTGTGCTATCAGCCACTGACGCATGCTGAGAGTGTTAAACCAAACACCAATTGGTTCTGAGCTGCTATCTTCAGCTGCTATCTGCTTTTTTTCCCGGGGAACAGGTGGGCCTGGTCAGACTGCCATCTTGGACCACAGTTTCCTTGACACCCTGGCAAGAACAACTTCTAATACTGCCAGTGGGGGCAGGCTAGAGATTAAATGGTCTGGAAGTGCTACTCGAATCCTCTCTGGAGAGGTCCTCGTTTGCTAAGGCCCACGTGGGCCATACCTTGGTGGTCATGAGGAACGAATGGGTGCCAGACAGATGCATCAACGTGCTGGATGAGACTGTCATGATTCCCGCTGGAACCATTCTTGCCGAGCTGTCAGTGCTGACAGAGAAGATGCCCAAGGTGACAGGGATTGAGCTGTGCCAGACCAACAGTTGTCCTGGACATATGCAGCTGAATTGGCCAGGGCTGAGCAACCTACCGAAGACTGAAGTGGTTGTGTGATCATGAACCAAATGAATGTGGATTGGGAGAAGCTGACCCCTCCTCAGTTGGAGCAACAGGAGAAAGTCCTGTGGGAGTACCAGGAAACCTATTTGGAGAAAACTTCAGCTGTTCCTAGACGATTGAGCACGAGATTTTAACGGGATACACCCTTCCCATCAGGGAGCAGCAGCGCCAAATTCCACCGAAGCTTTACCAAAACCTTTGGCATGGGGTCAGCTTGCTCGATAATCAAGTGATACTGGAGAGTCAAAGCCCATGGGCGGTACCTGGGTTCTGATGCAGAAGAAAGATTGGGCTCTTCCATTCTGTGTAGACTACAGAAAATTGAATGCTCATATGGTGCATGATGCGTACCCGCTACCTCAGATAGAATAGTCCCTTTTGGCATTGAGTCTGGCAACATATTTCTCGACATTGTACTTGGATAGTGCCTATTGACAGGTACCGATGGCAGATAAAGACCATGCTAAGATGACGTTTGTCCCACCCTACGAGATCAACCAGGAACCCTTCAGGATTACCAACAATTTGGGGACCTTCCAGCGCCTAATGGAACACTGCTTAGGTGACCTGAACTTTGAGTCGGTTTTTATATATCTAGATGATGTTGTGGAGTTTGGGACATTCTTTGAGGATCATTTGATAAATTGTGTCAGGTCCTCTGACAGCTCAATTGTCATGGTCTGAAAATAAAGCCAAAAAATATTAGCTGTTATAGGATCAAATTGAGTACTTGGGCCACATAGTAACTCCAGAAGGAGTGTTGCCAGTGGCTAGTAAAGTGGTGGTTGTTCAAGAATGGCCCCCTCCGTTTAGAGGCCACAATGGTCACCCTTCCGAAACCGGGGAAGCCATTAACCTCCCCGGGTGACTATAGGCCAATAGCCCTCCTGAACTGTGACATCAAGCTTAATGCGAGAATTTGGGCAACCAGGCTACAGGAGGTTCTCCCATCACTGGTGGACCCGGACCAGGTGGGATTTGTCCCAGGCCGTCAAACCAGGGATGGAACCCGTAGAGTTGTGGACCTCCTGGATGTGGTAGAGAGGGGAGGCATCCCCAGTGCATTCTTGTCACTAGATGCGGAAAAGGCCTTTGATAGAGTGCACTGGGGATACGTGACTGAGGTTCTCAGGAGATTCGGCTTGAGGGGACCTGTGGAAGGGGCCATTGCAGCCCTGTACTCATCCCCCTCTGCCTCGGTCCTTGCCTCTGGCTTTTTGTCACCCTCTTTCAACATATCAAATGGCACCCGCCAGGGTTGTCCGCTCTCTCCGGTGATCTTTGCCTTGGTGATGGAGCCGCTGGCCTCTATAATCAGACTGAATGACATCATCTCTAGGGTGCAAATGGGGGACAGGTCCTATAAAATAGGCCTGTATGCAGATGACGTGATTGTAACCTGTACGTCTGTCGAGCGCTCTCTACCTGAACTCCTTTCCACCTTGACTGACTTCTCCAACGCCTCTCTCTATCGCCTTAACCTATCTAAATCTTCTATATTTCCTCTGAACTTGCCACCTGTGACCTCGGCTCGTCTTCAAGCCACCTATCCATTTAAATGGGCCCCCTCAGGCTTTACATACCTAGGGATACAAATAACCCACATGCATAAAATTGTCCAACTCAATAACGATCTCCTGCTCTCTGAGGTCAAATCCATCCCTGAGGCTAACATCCCTGCAACAATTCTATCTTGGATTGCTAGAATCCATGTGGTGAAGATGCTCATTTTACCAAAAATCCTTTAGGTATTCAGAAATCTTCCTCTCTGTTTCCCAAGCAGATACATCTCGTCTTTACAAAGAGCACTAAATGGCTTCATATGGAACAGCAAACCCCCTAGGGTATCTCACAAAATGATGTCACTACCTCTTAAGGAGGGAGGGTTGGGAGTCCCTGATTTAAAAACTTACCATTTAGCAGCCTTACTCGAACCAGCAAAACTGTGGTGGGACGGCAGCTCTTCTCAACACTGCTGGATCAATATTGAAGCTCAATTTTCACCCAGGGGCTCCCTAAGGACCCTCCTGGAAGCATCCCTGCTCCAAACTGTAAAACCGCCCCCCCCCTGCACACCATGGTCTCGCTTCTCAGAACATGGTCACTGCTGGGCAGATCTCACTACTCTTTCCTTTTACGAGATGTTTCTCTGCGGGCTCTGGAACTGCTGGTTGGGGGCTTGTCACTCTCGGGTGGATGCTAAGGGGCATTGCCACATTACATGATATACTCGAGGACTCGAGATTGGTCCCTTTCGAGTCTCTACACCACAAATTTGGCTTGCCTAATACAATGTTCTATCAATAACTTCAGATCCGCAACTTATTGGCTGCCTCTGGCCTCCTCTCTCTGAGTGTTCCAGAACTCATCAACCCTCTGCAGCGCCTCTATAAAACAATGGGCCCCATATCACACGGCATTTCGATACTTTACAAATTGTTCCTCAGCCCAGAGGATTCTGATAAACTTCCCTACATGCAAAAATGGGAATTGGGCCTCTCATTCACAGCCCCAACTAGTACTTGGCAACTGGCTACAAACCATGCTTCCAGATTCACTTCCTGTGTTAACCACCTCGAACAAGCAAAAAAAATCCAATTGGGCTGGTATATCTACCCGTCCAAACTTGCCAAATTTGGTAAAACCTCTTCCAAGTTGTGTTGGAAGGGTTGTGGTCAGATAGGCTCCTTAGTTCACGTGTGGTGGGATTGCCCGAAACGTCAGAGGTTCTGGTCGGCTGTGCAGGAGGTCTTAACAAAGGTGACGGGTCTCCCGATCACCCTAAATGGTCAAATGGCGTTACTAGGGATAGGTGTTACAGAGATTCCGAAGCTGTACCAACCCATAGCTACTAATGTCCTGATAGCTGGCAGACAATGTGACTCACCATGACCGGGGTGTTCGCGTCGCAGGTGTTGACTCTCCTCTTGTCACGGAACCGCGCCTGTGGCTGCGGGGCCCGGTGGGCCAGATCAATAGGGGGGATGGCTGAACAGTAGGGGTAGTTTGTCTTCGTGACGCCACCTGCGGGTGTTCGGTAACGGTACCGACGCTGCTAGGCCTCCGGGGGATGTTAGGCAGCAAGATGGAACGCTCCCCACAGGATGAGTCCCCGGAGCCGGGAGCTGCGCAAGATGTTGTGAGGCAGCTGCGGTAGTGCCGCTGTTAGGCCCAGGAGTCAGACACTGACACGCCAAAGTCTTTTTAGTACCTTTACTGGTGGTTCTCAGGTACGCCAGACCGGGTTCGTGAAGTTAACACTCCTGGAGGTTCACAGCAAGCGGTTAGTGTAGGCTTCCTTCTCTCTCTACTTCTGGTGCTAAGGTCGGGTGTATGTGGAATCCAGCCGGACCGGGCAGTATGTTCAATAGAACGGATTTCACCTGGTTGTCAGCACTGAGGGCACTGTAAGAGGGTGATGATAATTCTACCTTCTTCCCTGGGCTCTCGTTGGTAGGTGCGACAGGTGAACAGGGGGCTAAACTCCCTGTGAAGTATGCTGGTTCTCTGCAATGGCTATGTAGCTTATGTAGCTTCCACAGCTTCGGTTCCAGTAACCGGTTATTAAGGGAGAGAGTTATGGTCACTCTGGTGTCCCTGAGAGGTGCTTCTCCTTTTCCTCTAACCCCAATTGCAAGGGTTTTCTCACTGGTAGCTAGGCTGACTAGGCCTGGTGTGTGTCTCATAAGCTTGAGATCGTACACAACCTGCAGCTCTTGTAGCGTCTGCACACTCTGAAGTTTCTCCCTCCAAGACTCTATTTATAGGGGGAACTGGCTCAAAGTGACCAGTGGAGCTCCCCCTAGAGGCTCGGGGTGAAACCAGGTGTTCTAAGGTGTTGTGGTGTTGTTTAGGTATTTTGTGAGTATTGCTTTGCTGTTAGCTCCAATTGTGCCCCAAGGAGTTCTGTGGTGCCCAACAAGGTGCCAGGGTGCCACAAATGCATCACCAGACATTGGAAGCTCCCCACAACACCCTTCATGTCAGAATTGGTGACTCAACTAGACATGCACTACAATTACGAAATAATTCTTGCCCATGATCTTTCCAGAAAGAACAAAATTTTGACATGGTGGGACCCATGGATTTCCTCTGTTTATCATGTACCGCACTAACAGCAGCTACCTGACTAGTCTCTGAGATACCGGCTATCCTTTTCCATACACCTGCACACAGAGGCGGCTTTCCCCCTTTCTTTCCCTTCCCCTCTAATCCCTTTGTGTTGTCTTTCCAAATGTTAAAAATATTGGTTGTATATGGTTACTCTGACATAATTTCAATAAACAGTAATGTTTTAAAAAAAAGAATGGCCCCCTCCACATATACTGCGATAGGTCAGGCCTAGTTGGGTAATATCGACAATTTGTGCCTAAGGTCTCACACTTGGTGCATCCTCTGAACAAGCTCTTGAGAGAAACAGCAGTAGGCCCGTGAAACCACCCTATCTATTAAAAACCTCAACAACAAAAAGCGTTTGAGGAAGTGAAGGCCATCCTGTCGAGTGCCCCATTAATGGCTTATGCCCAGTTCAAAACTCCTTTCTTGTTCCACACTGATGATAGCCTTCATGGGTGGTACAAGCACAGGTGCAAAACAGCTGAGAGCGAGTGATCACCTATATTAACTGATTCCTGAGGGACACAGAGCTTAAGCTAGCCAATCATAGCTTGTTTCACCTG
Source organism: Allobates femoralis (assembly GCA_033576535.1). NCBI lineage: Eukaryota > Metazoa > Chordata > Amphibia > Anura > Aromobatidae > Allobates > Allobates femoralis. The sequence goes on from JARQOC010000003.1 coordinate 572,269,644, forward strand.
GAGCTATTGATGTTAGTGTGGGCTATGACAGAGAGATTTGCTGAAAATCTGACAAGGGCTGAGGTGCTGGTAATAACGGATAACAACCCCCTGGCCCACATGCCGATGCGCTGTGTAAGGTTCCTCTAGAGAATAAATGAAAAGGTGTGTAGGCTCAACGCAATTCTTTTTTATCAATGGCTTATGTCTACTGTAAATCAATATAACTCACAATATGTATGCTAAAAAAAATCTTAATTAAAACCTCAAATATTTATTTTTTAACCGTGTACCGGATATTTATTAAAATTATTTTTATCAAAAAAAAATTATATAAAATGCTTTAAAACATTAAAATCCTAATGAACTGTATATATATACAGTTATTTCTATGAATTCAGTAAGTTTCTCATTACTCTCTTCTGGACAGGGTTCTGTTCCATTAGTGTGGGTGATCTCTCTCAGAATCCATATGGGGTGCCCTAAAAAATATTTTAGTGTATGAGTATATATATATATATATATATATATACTGTATATATATATATATCTTTCTGTTGGCTATTATTGTATATGAAGCTCAGGTGGTTTCTCTTACCTCTATATATTGCTCTATATGTTATCTTCTTGCCGGGCTATGTATTGCATGATGGGATTTCCTCCTTTTTTGCGGTGCTTCCTTATTAAAATATGTTTGTATTATTATGTTGTTGTATACACTGATACACTAAAATATTTTTTAGGGCACTCCATATGGATTCTGAGAGACATCACCCCCACTAATGGAACAGAACCCTGTCCAGAAGAGTAAAGAGAAACTTATTCATAGAAATAACTGTATATATATATACATTAGGATTTTAATGTTTCAAAGCATTTTATATAAAACATTTTTGATAAAAATAATTTTAATAAATATCCGGTACACGGTTAAAATATACATATTTGTGGCTTTAATTAAGATTTTTTTTGCCTACATATTGTGAGTTATATTGATATACAGTAACATAAGCCATTGATAAAAAAGAATTGCGCTGAACCTACACACCTTTTCATTCATTGCCCATTGTACAGGGGGATAGTTGCACGGTAGATCCCGCGCAGGCTTTCAAGCAGTATACCCACAATTAATACAGTTTGCTATAGTGTATACCCAACAATCCTGATAGGTTCCTCTGGGGCCCTCATGGGGAAGTGTTGATGATAAACTCGAGGACACTAAAACCTTCAATTGTGGTCAGTTACCTATCTCCCATAGTGTGATACATTCAAGTGGGGTTGCTGTGGTACCTTTCCAGAGTGTGGTACATTAAAGTGGGGTTGCATCAGGAATGCCGCTGACTGGGTGGAGGACCAAAATGGTTGTCAAGAGTACACTAGTACTCAATTGGGTACAGAATGGGGTCTGGTTGTGGTCAGAAGAAAAGGTCAAACTGTCAACAGAAGGTGAAAAGCTATTGCAGTAGTAGGACAAGTTGAAGGTGGAAAAGGGCCTATTGTATCGCAAGGTTTACCTGCAGTCTCAATTACAACACCTGGTACCAGCTGGTAATCTCTGTATCGCTGAGGCCGGTGGTCGTCCAAGAGGAACAAAAGATAGGAGTCCACTTCAGGAGTGAAAAAACACTCCCGTGGTTACAGAGGGTTATATACTGCCCTAACCTGGGGAGGATAGTGACAGAAGTATGTCAACGGTGTGGGGCTTGTGGTTTGCATAAAAACCCGGAGTAGTGGGCTCCCACGCAGTCCATTAAAACTTCAATTAAGACATCAGCCCCGCTGGATTATGTCCTAATAGGATACTCTACATCGGGATGTTCCTACTGCCTGGTGATGACCGACCATTTCACCAAGTATGCCATAGCGGTACCTAGTCTGCGGCTGAGGTGGTGTGTCAACATTTTGTTCAGATGTTTGGGTGTCCTTATAGAATACACTCAGACCAGGGTGCATATTTCCAGGGAACTCTGATCAATGAGCTGTATCAGTTGTATGATATTGACCAAATAAGGATGACACCATACCATCCCAAGTGTACCTGAGCTTGGGAGCACTTTCATCAGATTCTTTTGCAAATGTTATGAATATTAGAGAGTGAGCAGCAAGCTCGCTGGCCTGAATATCTCCCTGAGTTGATGTGGTAGACCCACAATAATAGGGTGCATAGCACTACTGGTTATGCCTCACACCTAAATGTTCAGTAGGCCCGGCTGAGTTATAGAAGAGCTGAATATGCCAAATCCCTCCTCAACTCTGCCTCGGACAATGTCTGAATGGGCCTGTGACACTGGCATTGGTGAAGAGTGGTTCATCAATTGGTGGGTGACCAACTCAGTCAGGTGGCTCACCGGGACATGTGATGTGACCAGTCCAAATGAAAACTTTCTCCCTGGGGGATAGGGTGTTGGTGAGAGTTAAACAGTGGCAAAAGTTGAGCGGACCCATGGGAGGCGACACTGTATGCGGTGAAAAGAAGGCTGAGTAATGAATTTCCAGTCTATGTAGTACAGCCAGTGGGAGTGGGGGACAGGCCATAATTTGTTGCAACAATGTCTATTTAAAGAATCCCCAAGACATCGAAACCTGTGTCTCAGGGAGGGTACGCCCAATATTGTTGAATGGTGTGATGTGCCCTTCCCTGCACCTGCCTACCTTTCCCCTGTTGAAAGTTTGCCATCATGCGAAGGGAATGTTGTGAGTCCTATGCTTCCTTCTAGGAATGTCGAACAAGGACAAGTGCCTGATCTGGACAATGTGCTATCAAGTGCGGCACCTCTGGAGGGAGTATCCACATCGGCACATTTGCTATTGGAAATTATAACCTCTTTGAGACTGGAAATCCTGTGTCTGGTCCCAGGAAGATAACTTGAGCCACGGCAGGAGTCACTTTTCCCCTGGCAGCAGACAGCCTGCTTCTTCATGGGGACGGTGCCCTCTGGCTTCCTTTAGATCCTGGCCGCTTGGCCTGATCAGCATCCAGTTTCAATCCCATCCAGCATAGACCTCCAAAAGGCTCTCAAAGTCTCACTTTGTTCAGTGTCATCATTTGCTTTTTCTCTGGAAAACATCTGTCTCTGCTCTTCAGGCCCCCTCCCTGCAGGGAGGAAATCCATGAGTCCTAGTACCCTCAGTGTTGTTCCCACACATGGAGCAAAACAGGAGCTGTCACTGATTACAGATCTTTGCAGACCCCACTAGAGGTTGGCATCCTCAACATACCTTCCCATTTAAAGTCATCTTCCACATTACTATCATTTATTACTTGCACTTATATGTTAAGACTTAGCACATGATATGATACAATACCCTAGTGCCACCTGCAGGAACGATTTAGTGCCTATTCATCACACACAAATCAAATTAGAAAAATATTTAAACACAAGTTGTAATGTAACAAAATAGGTAAAAAGTAGTGATGAGCGAGTACTAAAATGCTCGGGTGCTCGAAGCTCGGGCCGAGCATCCCGAGATACTCGTGTACTCGGCCCGAGTAACGAGCCCAATGTTATCCTATGGGAGACACGAGTATTTTTATGAAATGACTGCCGGCAGCATGGAAAAACCCTAAAAATGTCACAAAAGTCTCAGAAGAGTGCTGAAATGACATGGCAACACCATGGGGAAGACCCCTGGAAGCATTTCTCACTCAAAAGTCACAGCTGTGAACAATGTTGTCCGAGTTTCACGCCAATTTTACGGAGTCTCCAGAAAACCTTCCAAAATTACACCAAAATGAATATTTAGGGTGGAAATGTTAAGGGCACATACCCAATAGTGAGATAAAGCTGGTGTATGTCACTTTTTGTGATTACATGAAAGATTTTACGTGAAAACATTGTGCGACACTCCGATGACCCTGACAAGAGACGTACATGAAGCCCTGTCTAGAAATAAAGTGCCCATTTTGAGGAACACGGTCTATTGTAGTATCTTCCTTTGCCAGGGCAGTCCAAAATTGGGAGGTTCACCAATGCCCCTGGATACAGACATGCAGGATGGCCTGTAAACAAGAACTGGGTGTATTGTAGTATAGCCCTTTGGCCAGGGCAGCCAAAAATTGGGAGGGTCAACAATGACCCATGCATTCTGACATGTAGTAGGGCCTGTAACCCTCAAGTGGGTGTATTGTAGTATAGCCCTTTGGTCAGGGCAGCCAAAAATTTGGAGGTTCAACAATGACCCATGCTTACAGAGATGTAGTAGGACCTGTATACCTCAAGTGGGTGTATTGTAGTATAGCCCTTTGGTCAGGGCAGCCAAAAATTGGGAGGCTCCTCTTTGTCCCTGGATGGAGACGTGCAGGAGGGCCTGTTAAGAAGAACTGGGTGTATTGTAGTGTAGCCCTTTTGTCAGGGCAGCCAAAAATTGTGAGGCTCCTCTTTGTCCCTGGATAGAGACGTGTAGGAGTACCTAAAAACATTTTTCCCATTGAAAAGGAGCGGGTCTCCTGTCGTTGTAATGCCCATTCTAACAGAATGGGCTAAAAAATTTACCACTGCGGGTATACCTCAAACAAGAGCCTAACTATTCTAACGCTCATCATGGTGTCACATGAGGAGAAGGAGTAGCAGTCCAGCGATTAGCCAAAGTACGGAAGTGTGTACCCATGGGTGAGTGGAGGTACATGTCAAATTCAAATAACAAAATAAAATTCAGTTGTCATTTGCTGGTGGTGTGGTGAAGTCTGGCCCAATCCAACCCTTGTTCATCTTGATCAGAGTGAGCCTGTCCGCATTTTCAGTTGACAGGCGGGTGCGTTTATCAGTGATGATTCCACCTGCTGCACTGAAAACACGCTCTGATAAAACGCTAGCGGCAGGGCAGGCCAGGACTTCCAAGGCGTAGAGAGCCAATTCATGCCACATGTCGAGCTTGGAGACCCAATAATTGAAAGGCACCGATGAATCTCGCAGTACAGTTGTTCGATCTGCAAGGTACTCCTTCAGCATCTGCCCGAACTTAGCATTTCTGGTGGCACTACCCCGCACCTCAGGGGCTGTGGTACGTGAGGGGCTGAGAAAACTGTCCCACATCGTAAAGACAGTTCCCCTGCCTCTGGCGGATTGGACTTGTGCCCCTCTCGGCCGTACGCCTTGGTTGTCCATCGAATCCTGACCTATGCCGCTAGCATTTTGTGAGGGGAAGGATTTCACAACTTCCGTGACTATGGCCCTCTGGAACTGCAGCATTTTGGCTGACCTCTCCGCCTCAGGAATGAGAGACATAAAGTTCTCCTTGTAGCGTGGGTCTAAGAGTGTTGCCAACCAGTACTGATTGTCGGCCAAGATGTTCTGAACGCGAGGGTCACGAGACAGGCAGCTTACCATAAAGTCAGCCATGTGCGCCAGACTCTTAACAGCCATCACATCAGTATCCAGACCAACACGATGACTGAACATGCTGTCCTCCTCCTCCTCCTCCTCATCTCCCCTGTCCTCTGGCCAGCCACGCTGAATCGAGGGTATGACTGGTGTGCATGTCATATCCCCAATTTGGCCTGAGAGTTGCTCCATGTCTTCATCCTCCTCCTCCTCGTCATAGTCCTCCACTACACGTTGTGATGACATGAGGCTGGGCTGTGTGTTTTCACCCACACCCACTACAGTTTCTTGCTCCAAGTCATCGCGCTCTGCCTGCAATGCATCCTCTTTTATTTTCAGCAGAGACCGTTTTAGAAGGCAGAGTAGTGGTATGGTGACGCTAATAATGGCGTCATCACCGCTCACCATCTTGGTGGAGTCCTCAAAGTTTTGGAGGACGGTGCATAGGTCCGACATCCATCTCCACTCCTCAGGTGTTATGTGTGGAGTTTGACCCATTTCCCGACGGCTTAGGTGATGCAGGTAGTCCACAACTGCCCTCTTCTGCTCACATATCCTGACCAACATGTGCAGCATTGAATTCCAACGCGTGGGGACATCACACACCAGTCTGTGGGCCGGAAGACGCAAACGGCGCTGAAAGCTTGCAAGGCCGGCTGAAGCAGCAGGTGACTTGCGAAAATGTGCAGACAGACGCCGAACTTTTACCAGCAGGTCAGACACCTCCGGGTATGATTTCACAAACCTCTGAACCACCAGGTTGAGCACATGGGCCACGCATGGAACATGCGTCAGCTGCCCTCGCCTCAAAGCTGCCACCAGGTTCCGGCCATTGTCACACACGACCTTTCCTGGCTTTAGGTTCAGAGGTGTGAGCCAGTGATCTGCCTGCTGTTTCAGAGCTGTCCACACCTCTTCTGCATTGTGGGGTTTGTCACCTATGCAGACTAGCTTCAGCACAGCCTGTTGCCGCTTTGCAGAGGCAGTGCTGCAGTGCTTCCAGCTTGGGACTGGTGTGGAGGGTACAGTGGATGAGGATGCGCAGGTGGAGGAGGAGGAGGCTGAAGAGCATGACATTCCGGAGCTGTAGAGTGTCGGTGAAACCATGACAGAGGTAGGGCCTGCTATCCTTGGTGTGGGAAGGACGAGTAACGTGGGACAGCAGCCGCCATCAGGTCGCGGAATGCGTCCGTCTCCACCAGACGGAAAGGCAACATTTCTAGCGCTATGAGTCGCGAAATGTGAGCATTGAGGACTGTGGCATGTGGGGCATTGGCAGCGTATTTGCCCCTGCGTTCAAATGTTTGCTGAATGGATAATTGAACGCTGCGCTGGGACAAGGACGTGCTTGATGGTGGCGTAATTTGTGCTTCAGCAACTTCAGGTGCAGGTGTGGCGCCCCGCAACGAGTGCGTCACAAGGGAGTATTGCAGCCGCAATATTCTCTGACAAAGCAGTGCAATAGTTAACTCTGAGATCCAACCCAACATACAACACCTAGAACAGAGGACCAATCCTAGGTCCTGGTGGGTGGAGTGTTAGGGTAGTGTAGGAGAACACACAGTAGTCTAGAGTCAGTCAAGTCAGAATCTAGAATTTGGAGAGGAGCGGGGGCTCCGCACCCCGTGCGGGCCCCTGGGCCGTCACCGGTCGGGTGTCCGCACCTGAGGCCTTAATTACCGGGATTGGGCATTTCTACACGGGTTCCCAAAAGACTCCCGTGCCCACACTCACAGCCGGTTCACTGGTACCGAAGCTGGCAGCAGTTCACCTCTGCCACGCGAACCAGCCCCGTGGAGGAGCAGCTTTATAGGAGCACCCCACCACCAGCCAGTTTCCAGTCGTCTAACCAGCGGTGTACCCACTGAGGGATCCAAGGCTCCCCAAAGCATCCAGAACGTACATCATGGATAGGGCATTGAAGCAGCCTCCCCGTACCCGACCTGGTATTCCTGGGCGACGCTGGCAAAACAAACTAAGGAGGTAGAATGGAGGTACACTGCGGATCTCTGAGGAGCACTATCACTGCTGAGTCCACCCGGTCTTCTACTCAACCACTGTAAGCCATGTACTGCCTGCTGGTTACAGTAAAGACCCGTTGCAGAGACTATCTGTGTCCGTGTCTCCTTATGAACTGTCCGTCATTAACTAAAGGTAACCGCAGCTGCCGCACAACATCTTGAGCAGCTCCAGCCTCCGGGGATCACCGCTCAGCCTGTGGGGAGCGTAACATCTTGCTGCTGTCCATCACCCCGGAGGTTCCGCAGCGTCGGTAGCCCTTACCGAACTACTCATAGGTGGCGTCACGAAGAAAACAAATTAAACCCCCCTTTAATCTGTTCCCGTAAGACGTCCTTAATTTTGATCTGCACTACACCGGGCCCCACTACCGGCAGGCGCGGTCCACCCGTGACAAGGAAGGAGAAGAATCGCCTGTATCAACCGGAGTCCGCCGGCCACGGTGAGTCAGAAAATGGCGTCACGAACAGGATACGAGCAGGCCCGTTACCCAACGGGTATATTGTGCTTAAACTGGACTTTATTGTCTACAATTGGACTTTGTTCGTCCTAAAAAGAACTTTCCCGCCTTTACACCATTGGGTCAAGATGGCGCCGAAGATGGCGTTCCCGCCACAAGAAGCCGCCACGTGAAGCCCAGGAGTGAGTCAACCCCCCCCATCATTGTGGGAGGGCCAAAGACAAAAGGCGCCAAACTCTTTGTCCGCCCTGATTGCTCGAATCAACCATGGGGGCGGACCCCAAAGACTTTTCCCACGATTGGACTACAAAAGCCCAGAGGAAATGGGAGTGTCATAGACACACCGACAGAAAGAGAAGACTTCTTCACCAGCTCAACCAGGACGTCTTACCGGTTGAACGGGTGTGGTTTCCCTCCAAGAAGAATGGCCAGCATGAGACTCCAAGACCTGATGCGGGAGGTCGAGGCGGAGGCCAGAGTAGCCATCAGCCAACCAGGTCCGGATCCTGCCCTTACCATAGACGGCAGCCCCGACTTCTGGCTAGAGGCTCTACAAGACCTCCGGGTGCGGTTACTAGAGACAGTGGAATGGACGATCCGTAGCTGGAGCGCGACCCTAGGCAGACGACTACACCATGCGATGCAGCAGAGCCGACCGGGTACAGCTTCTCCAAGCCCAGACGACGTCACCAGCTTCTCGACCGCCTCACCGTCGCCTACCACCTGTCCTGCTCCGTCACCTGAGCCAATAGACTGTGTCATTCCGGTGGAGGCCGCAACTCGACCCGTTCCAGCGACCAATATCGCAACCGATCTCGTTCTTGAGCCGGAGCTCATAACACGCTCCATTGAAGAACTCGATCTCTACCAGGTTCCCACTGAGGAACCCGCGACATGTTTCACCACTACAGAGACAGTCGCTTGTTTCGTCCCCGTACCGGAGGCTTCCCTTGCCATTGCCGAGGCCTACCGGGTAACCGGGATTGAAACACCTTTACCTGCGGAAACAGATGAAGAAGCAGGCAGCCTGGAAGCCCTGCAGGACGTCCCTACGGAAGGATCCGCAGCACCACCGCCCTGTTGTACAACGGAACAAGCTTCAATATCTCTCATCATCGAGCAGCCTGATGTGGTCATCGAGGAAGAGGTCGGAGAGGATGACGACGAGACCCACAGCACCGCTGAGGATTTCGGCACCGGGTTCGCTTGGGAGACAACAAGGAACTTCCTTCCGGGCACACAGCTCGGGTACACTGGTCGGGTGCACTGCCGACACCTTCCCCTGTGCCGTTCCACCGGGTTCCGATACAGACAGCCCACCAAGTTCAAGCTTCCCGCCAAACCACCAGCTCCGTTACTCATCTTTACACCCCAAGCCGTAACGACGGAGATGTACGCCAGAGACGACGAGAGGAGTGGCAAGCCCGAGAACGCGCCAACATGGAGGCCCGTGCCGAGGCTCGCCGCCAGCCGCCGCTGCCTGATGAACTCCGCCGCGAAGGTAGAATTTCCACCTTTAATTTAAATACCGGGTGGGGTTCGCTTGGGAGGTGGGTTTGAATGAGGAGGTGTTTGTGGGGCGCCGGGACGTTGAGTCAAACTTGCCAAGAGGACATCCCGATCGCGACCTATACCGGGGCGATATTATCACCTACGAGCGCTATGCTTGTGCAGATGGGTGGTTTGCTATCCGGGTGCGCCATCGTTCTCAGAGCCAGTGACTTTAAAACTTGAACTTCATCAATGACTCTGTTCCTGTTAATCATTGACTGTGTGATCTTGCGGCTACAGCCTGAACTTTTATTCTAAGTACAGCCGACCGCCCGCCGGGTCCGCACAAAGTGATTACCTGTCTCTTTGCTTATATCACCAAAGCATACCTTTACCTGTTTTTCTATTTTAATAAAAGTGTGTCATATATATGTATATAAAAATGCAAAAACCTCTGTAATGTGAGTAGTTTGACGCTTGGGGACAAGCTGATTTAACCAAGGGGGAGTGTGGCGCCCCGCAACGAGTGCGTCACAAGGGAGTATTGCAGCCGCAATATTCTCTGACAAAGCAGTGCAATAGTTAACTCTGAGATCCAACCCAACATACAACACCTAGAACAGAGGACCAATCCTAGGTCCTGGTGGGTGGAGTGTTAGGGTAGTGTAGGAGAACACACAGTAGTCTAGAGTCAGTCAAGTCAGAATCTAGAACTTGGAGAGGAGCGGGGGCTCCGCACCCCGTGCGGGCCCCTGGGCCGTCACCGGTCGGGTGTCCGCACCTGAGGCCTTAATTACCGGGATTGGGCATTTCTACACGGGTTCCCAAAAGACTCCCGTGCCCACACTCACAGCCGGTTCACTGGTACCGAAGCTGGCAGCAGTTCACCTCTGCCACGCGAACCAGCCCCGTGGAGGAGCAGCTTTATAGGAGCACCCCACCACCAGCCAGTTTCCAGTCGTCTAACCAGCGGTGTACCCACTGAGGGATCCAAGGCTCCCCAAAGCATCCAGAACGTACATCATGGATAGGGCATTGAAGCAGCCTCCCCGTACCCGACCTGGTATTCCTGGGCGACGCTGGCAAAACAAACTAAGGAGGTAGAATGGAGGTACACTGCGGATCTCTGAGGAGCACTATCACTGCTGAGTCCACCCGGTCTTCTACTCAACCACTGTAAGCCATGTACTGCCTGCTGGTTACAGTAAAGACCCGTTGCAGAGACTATCTGTGTCCGTGTCTCCTTATGAACTGTCCGTCATTAACTAAAGGTAACCGCAGCTGCTGCACAACATCTTGAGCAGCTCCAGCCTCCGGGGATCACCGCTCAGCCTGTGGGGAGTGTAACATCTTGCTGCTGTCCATCACCCCGGAGGTTCCGCAGCGTCGGTAGCCCTTACCGAACTACTCATAGGTGGCGTCACGAAGAAAACAAATTAAACCCCCCTTTAATCTGTTCCCGTAAGACGTCCTTAATTTTGATCTGCACTACACCGGGCCCCACTACCGGCAGGCGCGGTCCACCCGTGACAAGGAAGGAGAAGAATCGCCTGTATCAACCGGAGTCCGCCGGCCACGGTGAGTCACAGGACCGGAGGCTTGTTTGCGGCCAGCATGGACAGGGGATTGGCTTGCATGCACAACAGCCGAAGATGTAGCAGTGACATCAGCACGCACCGCTCCTCGACTCTGTGGTACTTCCCACAAAGTCGGGTGCTTGGCTGACATGTGCCTGATCATGCTGTTGGTGGTCAGGCTGCTAGTTTTCGTACCCCTGCTGATAGTGGCATGGCAGGTGTGGCAAATGGCCTTTTTAGAGTCTTCTGGAGCCAACTTAAAAAACTCCCAGACTCGGGAAGACCGAACATTTGCACAGGCACCTTGAGTCGTGTTGTTGTTTCGGGGAACGGTTGCCTGCCTTCTGCCTGCGGACGCACCCCTGCTTCGTATTGGCTGTTGTGATGCTACGCCTCCCTCCCCCTGTGCACTGCTGTCCTCGCTCTGCATATCCTCCTGCCATGTAGGGTCAGCTACTGGATCATCCACCACGTCGTCTTCCTCTTCCGCACCCTGATCCTCCTCCTGACTTCCTGGCAATTGTGTCTCATCATCGTCCACCCCTTGTTGAGACACTTTGACAACGTTCCGTTCGTCATAACGCGGCTGCTCAAATATTTGGGCATCTGTACATACCATCTCCTCATGACCCACTTCAAGAGGAGGTGGCGACAGGCCAGATTCTGCGAATGGATACGTGAACAGCTCTTCCGAGTGTCCTAGTGTGGGATCTGTAATGTCCGTGGACGTGTAATCGGCCAGGTGGTAGGAAAGAGGATCAGGTTGGGAAATGTGCGGTGCAGTATCACGGCTACTGACAGTTGACCGTGCGGAAGACAGGGTGTTTGTGGAGGTGCCCATCTGACTTGAAGCATTATCCGCTATCCAAGTAACAACCTGTTGACACTGGTCTTGGTTCAACAGTGGTGTACTGCTGCGGGCCCCAAGAATTTGGGACAGGACGTGCGAGCGAGGAGATGTGGCCCTTTGTTGTTGCGAAATGAGTGCTTGCACACGACCACGGCCTCTGCCTGCACCACCATCACGTCCACTTCCTTGTTCCTTGCCAACGCCCTTGCCAACGCCTTTGCGCATTTTGCCTGTATAGAGCGACAACTGCCTGGTGACTGTGGAGGTCACAGGAGATTAGGATTTTAGTTCCCTAACCTGTATAAAGGTATGACGTACAACAGTGTGGTGACTGTTGAGATGACAAGAGTTAGGATTTTAGTTCCCTAACCTGTAGAAACGTATGACGTACAACAGTGTGGTGACTGTTGAGATGACAAGAGTTAGGATTTTTGTTCCCTAACTTGTACAAACTTATGACGTACAACAGTGTGGTGACTGTTGAGATGACAAGAGTTAGGATTTTAGTTCCCTAACTTGTAGAAACGTATGATGTACAACAGTGTGGTGACTGTTGAGATGACAAGAGTTAGGATTTTAGTTCCCTAACCTGTAGAAACGTATGACGTACAACAGTGTGGTGACTGTTGAGATGACAAGAGTTAGGATTTTAGTTCCCTAACTTGTAGAAACGTATGACGTACACCAGTGTGGTGACTGTTGAGATGACAATAGTTAGGATTTTAGTTCCCTAACTTGTAGAAACTTATGACGTACAACAGTGTGGTGACTGTTGAGATGACAATAGTTAGGATTTTAGTTCCCTAACTTGTAGAAACTTATGACGTACAACAGTGTGGTGACTGTTGAGATGACAAGAGTTAGGATTTTAGTTCCCTAACTTGTAGAAACTTATGACGTACAACAGTGTGGTGACTGTTGAGATGACAAGAGTTAGGATTTTAGTTCCCTAACTTGTAGAAACGTATGACGTACACCAGTGTGGTGACTGTTGAGATGACAATAGTTAGGATTTTAGTTCCCTAACTTGTAGAAACGTATGACGTACAACAGTGTGGTGACTGTTGAGATGACAAGAGTTAGGATTTTAGTTCCCTAACTTGTAGAAACTTATGACGTTCAACAGTGTGGTGACTGTTGAGATGACAAGAGTTAGGATTTTAGTTCCCTAACTTGTAGAAACGTAAGACGTACAACAGTGTGGTGACTGTTGAGATGACAAGAGTTAGGATTTTAGTTCCCTAACTTGTAGAAACGTATGACGTATAACAGTGTGGTGACTGTTGAGATGACAAGAGTTAGGATTTTAGTTCCCTAACCTGTAGAAACGTATGACGTACAACAGTGTGGTGACTGTTGAGATGACAAGAGTTAGGATTTTTGTTCCCTAACTTGTAGAAACTTATGACGTACAACAGTGTGGTGACTGTTGAGATGACAAGAGTTAGAATTTTAGTTCCCTAACCTGTAGAAACGTATGACGTACAACAGTGTGGTGACTGTTGAGATGACAAGAGTTAGGATTTTAGTTCCCTAACTTGTAGAAACGTATGACGTACACCAGTGTGGTGACTGTTGAGATGACAATAGTTAGGATTTTAGTTCCCTAACTTGTAGAAACTTATGACGTACAACAGTGTGGTGACTGTTGAGATGACAATTAGGGATGAGCGAGTCTACTCGCTAGGACTCGTTACTCGGCGATTCTTAAGGGACTCGCTGGACTCGGGAATCGGCGAGTCTTTTAGCGAAGACTCGCCTAGTAACGAGTCCAAAGCGGGCGAGTCGGTGTGCGGCAGGCGGGCTGTTTCGCGGCTGGAGGAGGTAAGGTTTGGCCCTGACAGCACAACCCCCCCCCCCCCCCCCCCCCCCCCCCACGTGCCCCCCCCCCCCCCCCCGGTTCTCAAGGCTGTCCGAGCTGACAGCACCCCCCCCCCCCCCCCCGTCCAGCGTCCGACTGACAGCCCCCCCCCCCCCCCCGTTCTCAAGGCTGTCCGGACCTGACAGCACCCCCCCCCCCCCCCCCGTTCTCAAGGCTGTCCGGACAAGACATACCTAACTGCCAGCCAGGGGAAGAGGCTCCAGCCCAGCCCCTGAGCCAATGCTCCGAATCCTAGCGAGTCTGCGATTCCGAGTCCTGAATTATCTATTCGGGACTCGCGAATCCATATTCCCTATTCTTTAACATTGGACTCGCTAGACTCGCCACGAGTCCCGAGTCCTGGGCTCGGACTCGTGCGGGTCTAGCGATTCCGAGTAATTTAGGACTCGCTCATCCCTAATGACAATAGTTAGGATTTTAGTTCCCTAACTTTTAGAAACTTATGACGTACAACAGTGTGGTGACTGTTGAGATGACAAGAGTTAGGATTTTAGTTCCCTAACCTGTAGAAACGTATGACGTACAACAGTGTGGTGACTGTTGAGATGACAAGAGTTAGGATTTTAGTTCCCTAACCTGTAGAAACGTATGACGTACAACAGTGTGGTGACTGTAATGGTTTGAAGAGAGGATTTTAGTCCCTAACCTGTATTAAGGTAGTACGTACACCTGTCTGGTGACTGTTTTGATGACAAGAGTTAGGATTTTAGTTCCCTAACCTGTATTAAGGTAGTACGTACACCTGTCTGGTGACTGTAATGGTTTAAAGAGAGGATTTTAGTCCCTAACCTGTATTAAGGTAGTACGTACACCTGTCTGGTGACTGTTTTGATGACAAGAGTTAGGATTTTAGTTCCCTAACCTGTATTAAGGTAGTACGTACACCTGTCTGGTGACTGTAATGGTTTGAAGAGAGGATTTTAATCCCTAACCTGTATTAAGGTAGTACGTACACCTGTCTGCTGACTGTTTTGATGACAAGAGTTAGGATTTTAGTTCCCTAACCTGTATTAAGGTAGTACGTACACCTGTCTGGTGACTGTAATGGTTTCAGGAGACGATTTTAGTCCCTAACCTGTATTAAGGTAGTACGTACACCTGTCTGGTGACTGTAATGGTTTGAAGAGAGGATTTTAGTCCCTAACCTGTATTAAGGTAGTACGTACACCTGTCTGGTGACTGTTTTGATGACAAGAGTTAGGATTTTAGTTCCCTAACCTGTATTAAGGTAATACGTACACCTGTCTGGTGACTGTAATGGTTTGAAGAGAGGATTTTAATCCCTAACCTGTATTAAGGTAGTACGTACACCTGTCTGCTGACTTGTTTTGATGACAAGAGTTAGGATTTTAGTTCCCTAACCTGTATTAAGGTACTACGTACACCTGTCTGGTGACTGTAATGGTTTGAAGAGAGGATTTTAGTCCCTAACCTGTATTAAGGTAGTACGTACACCTGTCTGGTGACTGTTTTGATGACAAGAGTTAGGATTTTAGTTCCCTAACCTGTATTAAGGAAGTAAGTACACCTGTCTGGTGACTGTAATGGTTTGAAGAGAGAATTTTAGTCCCTAACCTGTATTAAGGTACTAAGTACAAGAGTGTGGTGACTCTAATGGTCACAGAAAAGCTTGGATTCCAATCTGTATCACCCTGCCTATATCCTCCTAGATTAGTCCTGAGAAGGACTGTTCTGGTCACTGGAAATCTTGGACTCCGATCTGGATCACCCTGCCTATGTCCTCCTAGATTAGTCCTGAGAAGGACTGTTGTGGTCAGCAGCAGTTTGCAGCCCTGATCCGGATCTACCTATGAGGGCCGCAAATCTGTCCCTAATCAGCAGCAGACACTCTCCCTACACTCACTGTCTGGAAGGCTGTGTGCCGAGCACAGCGCGCCGGGACTTATAAAGGCTCGGTGACGCTGTGCAGGCCGGCCAATCACTGCTATACCACAACTAACAGGGCTGTGGCATTGCAGTGGTCTGTCAGCCAATCCCTGCACGTGGGCTGGCTCTCAAAAGAGCGCCAACATGGAGAGATGACGACCACGAGCACAGCACGAGTATCGCGAGATTACTCGGTGCTCGGCGAGTCGCCCGAGTACAGTGATACTCGTGCGAGTAACGAGTAGTGCCGAGCATGTTCGCTCAACACTAGTAAAAAGCCAAAGGGGTGAATAGTTCACAAGGCACTGTAGATACCACTCACTATTCATTAGTTGAATGAAAGTCATGTGAATAAAATCAGGTGAATATCTAATATATACTTACTTTAAATTGTCCATCATCCACTTCAGTCTGTATGTCCTCGAATCCCACCGCACCAACCGGAAGTGTGCAGACCGCCATTTCGGAACATCCAAATGATGGATATTCCAATATGGCACCTGCTGGTGGTGCCAGCCCCTTGCGCAGTACCACCAGCAGGATACCGCCGGGGCTCCCTGGAGGTGCTCCCCCAAATCTGATCCTAACTTAGGATCAGGCAGGGAGGCGGCGGGGGGAGTGTTGAGGGGGCATCAGGGAGTGGGGGAAATGCAGCACAGAGCAGGAAAGCCGGCGGTGAAGTCTTCTCACCGCTGGCTTTCCCACCGGTTATTTCAAATGATCATGCAGCATGAACTCACATGAACTTTACCACAGCCACCCAGCGCACAGCTCAGCTACATCTCTGGTAGAGGTTCTCTACCAGAGATGTAGCTAAGCTAAGGAAGAAAACTGGATTGGGCTACGTCGGACGGAAGATACATTTTTAATAAAGCTGGAGTCTAAGTGTTTTGTTATTTTTCTAATAAAGATTTTTTTTCTCTGTGTTGTGTTTTTTTTTATAAAAAACTTTACAAGAAATTCATGGCGGTCATGTCTACTATTGGCGTGACCCCATGAATTTCGGGCTTAGGGCCAGCTGATAATACAAAGCTGACCCTAACCCCTTTATTACCCAGTGAGTGACTGCACCAGGGCCCTGGATGAGCTGGATACAGCACCAGAAGATAGCGCTTCTATGAACGCGACATTTTCTGGGGTGGATGCGGGCTGCAACTCACAGCGGGGGTGGGCCACCTCCCACTGGGCCACACATCTCTTCAAATACTCCTCTCTGGTGATTATTTCAACTTGGCCCCCTTCACTGGTCTCCGCTACACCGGAGAAGCCCATTAGATCCGCTCCCCTATTCTGCCATCAGTAGCGCATGATTTCCCCTCTCTCCTCTTGGGTTGGCGTCGCTGGAATCATCTGTGTTGGCCGGCTTGGGCAACTCACCTCCAAGGCCCCCGATAAGTCGCTCATCTGCACATGCTTCTGCAGGCTGGGGTGACACTCCGCGACCACCCGTCCGGGTGCCACTTTCTCGTCAGGGAACTCTCTCATCTTCCCAACCGGGTTCCTCCTCCAACTCTTCCTGTTGTGGGCCCTTAGGGAGCAATCTTAAGATTCCTCGTCGTGTCCAAGGCTGGGTACCGCAGCGCTTCCATCGGGATGTCTGCATGCAGTAATGACCATCGCTCACCACGCTGTGCACTCTCTCCTCCCTTTCCTGGGGCGTAGGCCGACCCGCCACCAGGTGGAGCTACATCAAGTTGATTGGCATTGCGCTCCCCCGGAGCCAAGGATGGCAGGGGCGGGATCTTCTTTTCCCGCTCCTGGCTGGCTCGGCCCATCACAAGGGGCACTGGCATGCCCTGCGCCAAGCACATTACGTCAGTATTTTTGGGCTGCCATTATGGTGGTCATTAATGTAAAGTCCCATACACAGTTCAATAAAGTTCCTTAGGTGCACAGTTCCCACATTTAAGGGCACGATATCCTGTTTGTGACGCCAGGAGAGCTGATGCACCCTCAGGCTATGGGGTACTCGGGAACCGGGTCGGCGGGGGCTGTCTCTCTGGGATCACGGTAGTTGTGACCCGGTCCCGTAGCATGGGATCAGTCCAAAAAGGGGTATTTACAGGGGATTTGTCGTTACACCACCCAGGGTATGTAGTTAAAAGAACCACCACTGCCGTATTCCTGATGGGGATTGTGACTTGGGGCGGCGTGGATAGTAAGCCCTCCTTGGGTAGGGTTGAGGGTCCCCAGGGCAGGTGTAGTGGTAATGGATGGGCCTGGTGAGTGATTGTGTTTGGTGCAGTTCACTTACTTTGATGCTGCAGCTCCTCCAGCCAGCATGTATGGAAACAGTCTCCGACTCTTCAGGTGGGACTCTGTTAAGACGCTGGAAGGAAACAGTCTCAGGCAGTGGTGAGCTTACTGGGTACTGTACTAAGGTCTCTTTAGCAGTAGGTCACAACAGTTTACAGTTCTTTTTAGTCACACTTAAACACTTCAGCACTGCTCCAGGTTACTAGACTGTGCAGCTCAGGTGGCTCCTCCTTGTTGCTCCCTCTAAGTCCTTCTAGGCCCTTTCTGTCTTTCCATTAGTACCTCACCCACGGGTTTGGTCTGGCCGTTGTGGCCTTTGGGTGAGTCGTCCCTCTCTGTCAGGGTCACCAGTCCTAGTCTGATGACTGTGTTCCTAGACTGTGGTGGTAGGTAGGCTGCAGGTCATAGAGCACATGCCCCAAGCCGGTGTGTCCTGTGATTAGGGTCCTAGAGTGCCCCTGGTCATCTCTACAGAGCCGACTCTCTGGCTGTAGCGACCTAGCCTCCAGTGTCCCAGGTATGGCTGTGGGATCACCAGGCTCCCTCGTCCTCACTGTCTCAGCTCCAGGGTTCCTCCGGATAGCTATGGTGTGTGCGGCTGATGGGTCCTTGTCCTTCGACTCTTCCTCTGTCAAGTGGCTTTTCCCTTGCCTCCAGCTATGGAGCGAGCTTTCTCTCCCAGGCATGTAACCTCCAGGATTCTGCGTCCTCCAGAGCACCCGTCCTCCTGGGAATCTGCCTCTCTCTACTACTGTTCTGTTCTAACTCTCACTACTCCCCTTGGTGCTCCCGTGTTTTTATCTACAGTGCCACCCACTGGATCAGTGCTGTTCTACACTCCACCCACACTTCCCTTAACCCCTGCTACCCCTTGCCTAACCTAGAGTCCTAAGCGTAGGGTCGGTGTGTATCTGTGTGGGTGTTTTGTCAACCGTCTTGCCTTACCTGGTTGCACTTCCCTTTGTGGCCACCTGGTCGCAGGGGTGCCACACTAGGAGACTGTGTGGTCGTGGACTTCCAGTTTCAGTATCAAGTAGGAGCTGCACACAGGATTCTTTTATGTAGCCTTTATTCTTCCTTATAGGGTCTTACATAGTGGAGGTTGCGGGAGGGAGGACAGGGAGCAGCCTATACTACGGCCGTTTTGCACCGTCAGTCGTGCTTCTACGGGTACAGTCTCAAAAGTGGGTGTTACCCATCTTTATTTATGCCCACTCAAGTGTGATTTCATGTGTGCATCAGCAGTTGCTAGGCAAAAAAAACCCAGCCCTGCTATAATGAGGAGGCCAGATGGGCCTTAAAGTGACAGTGATTTATAAGTGACAGTGCTTTTGACTCACCGTGGGCCGGGTGCTCAGGTCTCAGGCGCAGGCTGTCAGTCACGGTTCCGGTGCCTGAGATTGTGAGCCTGGTAGTCAATGAAGAAAGGAAAATAAAATAATAAAAAGGGAAAAGTTATTAGTTCGTGACGCCACCTGTAGGGTTCCGGTAATGGCACCGGCGCTGCTTGGATCTCCGGGGTGATGGGCGGCAGCAAGGTGGAACCGCTCCCTACAGAACGAGCGGGGTTCCCGGAGTTGAGAGTTGCAACAGAGTAATAGGGCAGTTCGGTTATTTCTGCAAAGCAAGGCAATTATCGGTAGTTTCGGAATAAGGCTCTGACAACGGCTCCTCTGAAACGGGTGTTTACTCAGATGTTCAATGGCTGACAGGGTAAGACAGTTCTCAATGCCAAGTAACGGACCGGGTGGTCCCTGCGGTGAATAGTGTCCCCCTGAGACTCCACAGGTGTCCTTCTCTATTCTGACTGTCCCCTCTCTTCACTGCTTGGCATACCTTGCCAGAGTACTGAGGGCCCTCGATTGAGGTTCCCGATTAGGCCCTACTCACGGGTCCCTGGTCCTCAAGGATGGGTACCCCCTGGTATAGGTGCAATGATGGTTAGGTTGTGCATCGGGCTCCTAGGAAGCTTTCGACCACTCCGGGTTCTGTGGTGCAGGGTTGAATCGTCTGGACCACCTCGGAGCCGGTACTCCGGGTTCTGAACTGGGCTCAGGTCTCTGTTCACCCGCTCTAACTTTGCCCCTTTCTCTTCTGGGCCACCAGTGCTCGATGCCCTCCCTGTTAGCTGTCTCTGCTGTCACGACTTGACTTTCTTGTTCTTGTCTCTCCACTGTTCTAACTCCTTGCTCCTTTCCCCACTGCTATATACCCTAGCTCTCCTCCCACCAGGACCGGTTACTCAGGAAACGGGTGCCTAATTGGTCCTCTTTCTCTAGGTGTTGCATGTGGTATATGTAGCCTCGGGATTATCCTACTCACCACTGGGACGGAGAATACGACACCTTCGGTCAGGGGTGTAGTACCCTCCTGTGATGCACTCTTAGTGGGGCGCCACACTTGTAAAGTGGCAATATACAATTAAAAACATAGAAAATACATACATATTCAATGTACCATTAATATAAATTCTAACACTGAAGATTGGGTTTAACAAACTTTCTGGATTTCAATTGAATACATATTTTTACGTGAGGATATTTTTTTATCTTTCATACATTATATATGCTTACTATATTTTAACTCATGAACTACCCAAACCCTTTTCATATCCACCCCATATATACATATGTTAATATTGTCATCTCAAATGACCCTGCTGTGATGATGGTATATAGCTACAAGAATACCTCAGATCATTTTTGTAGTTCATGCCCGCTGGTCCCTGCGCCCTCAGATTGATGATCCACCTGGCCTCCCGTTGCAAAAGTAATCTATGGAGGTCTCCCCCTGTTGGTGGCATCTCCACCCTTTCCAGGCCGCAAAATCTCAACGTGCTCGGGTCACCGTTGTGTTCAGATCTTACGTGTTCAATAAGCCTTGTTGATCCTGTGCCTGAAATAACTGAGTTCATATGCTCTCTGAACCTAATGTACATGCACCTTATAGTCTTACCAATATAGTACTGGCCACAAACACAGATTACTGCATACACCACGTATTTAGTCTTAAGGGGGTGTCACACGCGTCAATATCGCCTGCACGATATCGGCTGCACGTGACGTTGCAGCGATATTGATGCGTGTGACATACTGCATCAACCAGCGATAAATCGCTGGTTGATGATCGCCAGGTTTCAGAACCAGCTCTGAAACCTGGCGATTGTCGCCCGGTGGACACGCAGCATCGCTGCGTGTGACACCGGGAGCGAGCGATATTCCAGCTCCCAGCGCCTCTCACAAGCGCTGGGAGCTGGTCTCCAAGGCACCGGGTGAGCGGAGGAGGCTGGTAACTAAGGTACACGTCGGGTATCTAGGCAGCGCGCGCTGCCTAGTTACCCGCAGTGTACCTTGGAGACCAGGCTGCTCCCGCTTCCAGCAGGCTGGCAGCGGGAGCAGGACATCGTGGAAACGATATTTAAATCGTTTCCATGATGTCACTGGTCAATTGATCGCTGGTGAGTCTGTCTGTGTGACAGCTCACCAGCGATCAGCCGTCAATGTCGTCAGCGATCAGATCGCTGACGACATTGACGCGTGTGACACCCCCTTTACAGGAGATAAAGTTAGTAACCTTCTTCGTTATATGCCCTATCTTAATAGGATTAGTGGTGATATGTTGTGCGCAATAATTGCAGCACCCGTACTTGAAATTACCCAAAGGGCGGCCTCTTTCTAACCACGTTTTTTCTGGTAAAGTCTTTTCACAACCATGTCATCTACAATTTTGGAACATCTATGGGTTATCAACGGCTTACGTGATGCCATCTCTTTTAAGTGCTTATCGCTTTCGATAGCCATTCGTATGGCCTTATCCATCGGTCCAAATTTAAAGGAAAAGATGAATCTTCTCTTTTTTATTTCTCACTGTCTTCTTCCACCCTTCTTTCCATATATTGTCCACTTTTTTAATGGCATTCTCTACAAGGTCGTCAGGGTAATCCCTGTCCCTCAAACGATCCTTCAGTTCTCCTAGCTGTTTCCTATACCTCGTCTCATCATTATTGATCCTTCTTAGTCTCAAGACCTGGTTGAAAGGCAATGCCTTCTTTGTATGCGGGGGGTGGTTGCTGTTGTAGTGTAGCAACAAATTCGTTGCCGTTTTTTTACAGAAATTCTCTGTAAATATTTTTCCGTCTCTGACAGTTATTTTGACATCCAAGAATTCAAGGTTGTACTGTCCCACAACAAGAAACCGTCATCTACATAGCGATAGTAAGTTTTAATGTGTTTGATGTACGGGTTCTCTGATGTGTAGATGTACCGGTTTTCGAAGACCCCCAAAAACAGATTGGCTAGAGTGCATGCCACTGGTGTCCCCATAGCGGTCCCAACCCTCTGAGTGTACCACTGTTCGCCAAATTTAAAGAAGTTATTTGTCAAGACAAAATTTAGCGCCTCTACCATAAATGTTTTTAATGGATCAGGCGTATCTGTGGCTTCTAATATCTCTGATATTACTTCTAAGGCTAAATCTTGTGGAATCCGTGTGAATAAACTTTCGACGTCGATAGACGCCATTAGAAAGTTATCCTGCCACTCTATTTCACCTAGAATATCCAGGAAGGCACCGGTATCCCTGACGTACAAAGGTATTCCATCCATCAATGGGCGTAACCGCCAGTCCAGGAATTGCGAGAGTGGCTCAGTAAGTGAGCCGACCCCTGACACGATCGGCCTGCCCGGCAGGGCTACCAGTGATTTATGGACCTTCAGCAGGTAATACCAGTGCGGCTTCTTGGGTTTTTTTGCCTAGCAACTTCTGATGCACACATTAGATCACACTCGAGTGGGCATAAATAAAGATGAGTAACACCCACTTTTGAGACTGTACCCGTAGAAGCACAACTGACGGTGCGAAACGGCCGTAGTATAGGCTGCTCCCCGTCCTCCCTCCCGCACCCTCCACTATGTAAGACCCCATAAGGAAGAATAAAGGCTGCTAAAAAGAATCCTGTGTGCGGCTCCTACTTGATACTGAAACTGGAAGTGACGTTGTGCTGCATACAGGAGGCCAGGCACCAGGATTCCAACGTGTGCAGCAAGGAGGTGAGAAGTTCTGACTCCAGGGGGGCCCCCAGGAACACTGGTATCAGCGTAACTGCGGCAGGAGGTGCTGGCTCCTTCAACAAACTGTGAGTGTGGTCGTGGACGATTGGGTGCTGCTAGAAAATTTTGTGGAGGCCTTACCAGCCATCCAAGACAGTATCTGCTCTTGCTCTTCTGGCTTCCAGACCTGTTTACGTTCCAGACGATGAAATTTCGCCAGTAACATAGATGCATCAATCTTCTTCTGTCTCACAGACTGTGCCTTCTCGGGCACCACTGACAACCCCACGCCAACGTCCACGTCCGTGTCCCTTTCCCTTCACAACAGCCTTTTTAGGAATTTGGGGTTTTTCTGACATAGCTGCAGATGTTCAGATGCAGATATTGGGGAAAAAGGAGCAGTTAGTGCTTTGTGGACAGTAGCACTACAACCTAGTACTGCTTTGTGTTTTACACACAGCTCCGCAACGGCACCAAAAAAATTGCCCTCAGGTTTAGGACGATATTATTACAGGAGCCAGTCACCACACAACAGAGCGCTGCTGGCTGCGTGTCAGTTGTGCAGTACCGTGCGTGCTATTCAGTATGAACACAGCACTGCAATGGCACAAAAGAATTGCCCTGATGTTTAAGGCTAATTATTACGCGCGTCAGTCACCACACAAGACAGCTTTGCTGGCTGTGTGTCAGTTGTGCAGTGCCGTGTGTGCTATTCGGTGTGAACACAGCACCGCAATGGCACTTTCTTTCTCTGCTGCACCGGTTAACTGTCAAAGTACCACAGCAGCTTGTTGTTGACCGTTCATCGCATACAGATCTAGGACGCTGTTGATTTTTCGTTTAAACTCATCCAATGTATCGGGGCGTCCATCGTACTGGGGCAACTACTTGGCCCCTGGGATGTATGAGAGTGACATTGGCATTATCGGGGCGACGGCGCAAAGAGCGCCGGAGGTGCTGGCAGTGCTACCGGTGGCAGCCATTGATCGTCCGGTGTAATTCTGGGGATCAACGTACGCCCAGTCGTCATTGCTGGATGAGGCTGACATGTTGGAGGCCCCCCTAGTGAATTACAGCTAGTCCTTGAAGAATTAAACAGTTTGGGGGTTTCCGGACTAGGCCGCGGGGCTCAGGAATGCTCGGTTGAGCGAGGGGCGGGTTTCAGTTTCACGCTCTGCAGGCCGTAACGTCCCCTTTATTCCCGCTCTTCGGCGCAGTAATGGCGGCGTAGTTTAAACAGTCACTTAATACAGTCAATATCAAGGCACATAGTACCCGGTAATACCGGACACGGGATCCTGTTCGTGACCGACAGAAAAGATAAGTCGAGGCCAGGCTTTGAGGTACTCGGGTGTCAGGCGGCAAAGGGTTAACTGCTGTGTCACGGGGAATGGCGGCCGCGCCTGATCCCGTGTCCTGGGCCTATCTTTGAAAAGGGGGATTTATGTACAAGGGACTATTTACAAGTTTATTGCTGTGACGCCACCTGCAGTTTCTAGTGAAGTAGCACCAGCGCCGCCACAGTCCTCCGGAGGTCGGTGGTATTGTGGCTGAGATGGTGTAGTCCTCCGCAGGTAGGACTGGGACCCCTGGGGCAGCGGTGTGAAGAGGGACAGCTTGGAGTGGAGCTGGGGTTGTCTAGGGAGTATTGGAGTAGTCCATGGGGAGTTCTGGGAGTGGAGAAGAAGGGTACACATGCGCACGAAAGTCTCTTTTACCGTTTACTGATGCTAAGCAGTTAAAAACGGTCCAGGGCACTAACGGGTGGACAGGTAGCACAGTGGGTCCCCACAGCAAGTGGGTATAAGGCCTCCTCTGTTCCTGTGTATGATTGAAGCACAGCCTGCTTGCAGCCTGACTTGCCTCCTCTCTCTTCCTGACTGTAGAGTCTTTCTCTCCTCTTGTGCGGTCTCCGGGTTACCTTCTCTGATCACTGCGGCTTTGCCCTGCTGTGTCTGGCTCCCTCTATCGACCCACAGAGGATACCAGGTAGCCGATGCCTCCACAGTGCGACGGGGATTTCTGTGGTCCTAAAGTGTCCCACAGGTGCGGATCCCCAATATCCAGTGTTTCTCCTGGGAAGAACTCCCTCAAGTTCCTCGCTCCCTTTCTGTCCTGAGCTCCTTGCCTTCAGTCCCACTCAGGCTTGCAGGATGTAGAAGGGCCACTCCGGGTCACTGGCTCAGGCCTAATCACAGCACCGACCACCAGGACGTCCTTGCAGCTCTCCTAGTGTCTGCACACTCTGACTAACGCTGCCCCCAGCAGCAGTATTTATAGGGGATCTTGCCTAAAGTCAGCAAGTGGGGCTCCCCCTACTGTGCCGGGGAGGAAGGTGTTGTATGTAATAGGTACCTGCTGTGGAAACCCAGCTGTGCATTAGGGAGATCTGTGGTTTCCTGCGTGAGCAGGGTGCCACACTACTCGCTACTCCCGAGTAATCACAAGAGACTTGGTGAGCAGCAAGTGACCGAATATCGTTACTATTTGGCGAGTACCGAATAGTAACGATTATACTTGCTCATCCCTAGCTGAGCGGCCAGCCTATCATAGTAATGCCACAACCAAGAAGGCTGTGGCATTACTGTGATTGGCTAATGCTGGGCAGGAGATCCGAATATTGCAAGGCGAGTAATGAAATACTCGCTATGTTTCGAGTACCGCGAGTACCGCATTACTTGCCGAATACTGAATATTTGCGTATGTACTCGCTCCCAGAATGCACTTGGGGTTCTCAAATTATATCTTATCAAACATGAAGTAGGTAAAAAGTATGTAATGCAATCACACAGAATAGTGACGATAGGGACTTTTCAATTAAAATGTGTTAGAGATATTAGATTATTACATTAAATAGAAAATTATATTAAAGATGACCTGTCACCCCCCTGGTACTTTCTAAAGTGAAAGCACCACTGAATGCAGTGTGTATGCTACAGTCAGGGTAGGGGTCTCCCTTGTTTCTACCCCCCCCATCCCCGTAAGATGTAAAAAAACACTTTAGAAAGTGTAGAGATAAGAAGTCTAGAGGGACTAACTGATTATGCAGTCCTCGCTGTTCACAGAGTCCTCCCGCCCCCTACCTCCCTGTGCCGCCTCCAGCCTCTCTGTACCGCTTCCCGCCTGTGTGGTTGTCTCCCCTCCTCATCTCAACTCACGCAGGTGCAGAGTGACGAATTGTAAGGAAAGGTTTGCTGGCGGCTAAAATGCCTCTGCCTGTGACATCAGCACCGGAGCCCGCCCTGCTCTATGCTTACAGCATAATCTGTAGCAGGTCAGGCTCCGTAGCTGACGTCACAGGCAGGAGGTATTTCAGATGCCGGCAAAACGGTCCTAACAATCCTCGCTCTGCGCCATGCGTGAGTTAAGATGAGGACGGGAGACAACCACACAGGCACGAAGCAGTACAGAGAGGCAGGGGGTGGAGAGGACCCTCGTGAACAGCGAGGATTGCATAATCAGTAAATCCCTCCGGACTTCTTATCTCTACACTTTCTGAAGTGTTTTTTTTTACAGTACACGGGGAAGGGGGGGGGGATTTGGAAAACATGGTACCCACTGTCCCTGAATGCAGCAGACACGCTGCATTCAGTGGTGCAGTTTGGAAAGCACTAGGGGGTGACAAGTCCTCTTTAAATAGACAGACATTTAGGATTGAAATGTTACCATTCGACCACCCCTTTAAAGGGAACCTAACCCCACAAACTGACCCCCCACATCTTTAGACCTGTCCCTGCACCCCCTCTTATCATTTCTAGCCATCCCTTTTGCAGAAAAAAATCGATTTTGTTAAGTAGAGAAAAGGTTATAATCACCTCTGTCCTGTGTGGGTTCTCTGTTTCTGAATTAGTCTCAATGGTCTGCCAGTCTGCTGCTGCCTTGTAATTATGCACGCCCCTCTCAGCTTGCTGCCTTTCTGAGTGTCTGGCCGCGTCATGAAAGGGGTGGGGCTAAATCACGTCATGTCATTAGCCCCGCCCACTTTCATGACACGGCTAGGCTCTAAGGCTGGCTTCACATTAGAGTTCCCCTCCGCAGCGTTTTGCGGAGGGGTCCGCAATGTGACCGCAGCGGCCGCCAGCTCCTATCTTTATAATGGGAGCGCACGGTGCTGCGCTTGCCAGCTCATGACCGTGCGCACCCATTCACTCCCATATGTGATCTGTGCGCAGGTGGATGCCTGCGCACAGATCACACAGTCTCGTCCGCACCAGGGACGCGACATGTTGCGTTCCTGGTGCGGGCGAGTGTGATCTGTGCGCAGGCATCCACCTGCGCACAGATCACATATGGGAGTGAATGGGTGCGCACGGTCATGCGCTGGCAAGCGCAGCACCGTGCGCTCCCATTATAAAGATAGGAGCTGGCGGCCGCTGCGCACACATGGCGATTCCCCTCCGCAGAATGCTGCGGAGGGGAACGCTAATGTGAAGGCAGCCTTACTAAGCTAGAGGGTCGTGCATAATTACAAGGCTGCAGCAGACAGGCAGACCATTGAGACTAATTCAGGAACAGAGAACTCACACAGGACGGAGGTGAATATAACCTTTTCTCTACTTTACAAAATCGATTTTTTTCTGCAAAAGGGATGGCTAGAAATGATAAGAGGGGGTGCAGGGACAGGTAGAAAGATGTGGGGGGTGGGGGGCGGGTCAGTTTGTGGGGTTAGGTTCCCCTTAAGAGAAAATATCCAAAAGTCTTGTCTATTAAGTTGGCTTTGTAAAATTTCTCCTTTCAAATACTTACACAGAGAGGTAAAATGAATGGCAATGATGTACAAAAGCACAATGAATAGAAACCACAGATACATTTCTACCTTCTGCATTTTCTGTTGAAATATTAAGGTGCTAGAACCATCTTGATATGGGTCACCTTGATGTGGTGGGATGGCTTTTACACTTTTTTTTCAATCAAAATAATGTTAACTAAGTACCCTATTTTATTTACATCAACTATTGCTAGGGATCTATTTATTTTAGGGCATCTGCTCATTTTGCTTTTTTCCTCGGTGTTGCTGTTTAATGCCCAGTGTGAACATGCTTCTACACTTTACATGTATATAAACTTATATTACAGTTTATTTCTTTTGATTACCCTCTGCACTTGCAGGATCATAAGTATGCCTTCTAAGGCATGTTTTTAATAAACAAGTGGTGCAACCCTCATACTAAAGATGATACTCTGAAAGTAATTAAACAACAAAGGTAGTGTTGCAAATTGTGTATTGTTGTATATTGATATTAGTATTGTTACTATTATTGTTATTATCATCATTATTATCTACTATATAAAAGCCCTATCCAGTCTGTCTGTCTGTGTGTCTGTAAGTTTGTCCTCAACACAGCACCACCTATAGGACATCATGTAAATTACAGCTAAATTGGAAAATTACAGTTAAACTGGAATATGAAGAAGCCCATATGTTAGGTTGATCAGTCAAAGAAAACAGTATCACCTATGGGAGATCTGTGATGTGGGGCTCACACATCGTCTGGGATACTGGCCGTTGCACAGGCATCATCTGCCCGTGGGTCCACTCCGTCATACCCTTTGGGCGGCACCTCAGCATACAGGGGGAAAGAGACATCACACTTCGGGGAGTGGAACAGAACAGAAAGTGGGGACAGAGAGTGCACAGAGTGAGTGACAGGACAAGGGGAGGGAGAGCGCATAGGGGTGAGAGACAGCCCAAGGGGGAGAGGCAGCACAAGGGGAGAGAGCACACAGGGGGAGAGAGACAGCACAAGGGATGAGAAATCACACAGGGGGAAGAGAGAAAAAACAAGGGGAACAAGGGAGAGACAGGGCAAAGGAGGGAGGCAGCACAAGGGGAGAGAGAGCGCACAGGGTGAGAGACAGCACAAGGGGAGAGACTGCACAAGGGCAGAGAGTGCACAGGGAGAGACAACGCAAGGAGAGAGACCAAACAGGGGGTAGAGACAGCACAAGAGAAGAGAGCACACAGAGGGAAGAGAGAGCGCATAGGGGGAAGCGAGAGCACAAAGGGAGAAGAGAGAGTGCACAGGGGTGAGTGACAGCACAAGGGGAGAGAGAGTGCACAGGGGGATGGTGAGCAGCAGAAGCGGGCTCCCCCCACCCTCCTCGGTAGTGCTGCAATTAGTAGTGGAAGTAGTTGGACTAATACATAATCGCACACGTTCTAGATTCACTTAATGAAATAGAATCGGAACTCAGTCTAGTTAGATTATATATGTTTTACACATACTGTATAAATTACAGCTAAACTGGAAAATTACAGTTAAAGTGGAATATGAAGAAGCCCATATGTTTGGTTGATCAGTCAACCAACACATCATCTGGGATACTGGCTGCTGCATAGGCATCGCCTGCGCCTGGGTCCACTCTGTCATACCCTTGGGGCGGCTCCTCAGCATACAGGGGGAAAGAGACATTGCACAGCAGTGAGTGGAACAGGGCAGAAAGTAGGGACAGAGAATGCACAGGGTGAGTGACAGCACAAATGAAGAGAGAGTACAGTGGGAGACACAGCATAAGGGGACAGAGAGCACACAGAGGCGAGAGGCAGCACAAGGGGAGAAAAAGCACACAGGGAGAGAGACAGCACAACGGGAGAGTGAGTGCATGGGGAGAGACAGCACAAGGAGAGAGAGCACACAGGGTGAGAAAGACAGCACAAGGGAAGAGAAATCTCACAGGGGGAAGAGAGAG
This sequence comes from Allobates femoralis, assembly GCA_033576535.1. Taxonomy (NCBI): domain Eukaryota; kingdom Metazoa; phylum Chordata; class Amphibia; order Anura; family Aromobatidae; genus Allobates; species Allobates femoralis. The sequence goes on from JARQOC010000003.1 coordinate 572,299,104, forward strand.
CTAACAGGGAGAACTAGGAGAGAGACAGCACAAGGGGAGAAAGAGTGCATAGGGGGAGAGACAACACAAGGGAAGGGAGTGCACAAGAGGCAAGACAGCACAAGAAAAGTGAGTGCACAGGGCAAGAGACAGCACAGGGGGAGAAAGCGCACAGGAAGGAGAGACAGTACAAGGGGAGAGAGTGCACAGGGGGGTGAGACAGCACAAGGAGAGTGAGATCACAGGGGGAAGAGAGAGTGCACAGGGCGAAGAGAGAGCGCAAAGGGAGAAGAGAGTCCACAGGGATGAGTGACAGCACAATCGAAGAGAGACACAGGGGGGTGGTGAGCAGCAGAAGCCGGCTCCTCCCGCCCTTCTCGATAGCACTGCAATAAGTTGCAGATGTAGTTGGACTAATACATAATCGCACATGTTCTAGAATCACTTGATGAAATAGAATCGGACCCCAGTCTAGTTAGATTATATATGTTTTACACATACTGTATATAACATAACAGTTAAGGAACTTTTGTGTTTTGTTCCCTATGAATCAGTACTATATAAAAAGAAGCACGAGTATGCAGCACCAGTGGCGAAACGTGACGCTCACGGGCCCAGATGCTAAAGTTCCAACGAGCCCGAAATCATTGCAAATCCATTAATAGCATTCATCTTTTTCAGGGCCCGGGTGTGATTGCAACCCCTGCACCTATTGTACTTACGCTTGTGTAGCACTAATAGTTTGAACTACCAAAGGTAAAGTTCCCAGGCAAACTTCAGTGAAATGGCTGCAATGTTTCAGAAATCCAGATGATGGCAGTATAAAACACTTGTATCCTTATAAGAAACACCTGTGCAGATTCAACATAAACTTCAACTTTTATTATAGTACAAATATTAAAATCATCTCAGCGCCCACGCAGGAGCAGCTAGTCGCATTTCGAAAAACTTAATATTCATTAGCACATTTGTAATACAGAGTCACAAATAAATATACAAAATACCCCCACACTCACAACTGAAACCAATTTACATAATTAATTCAAGGTTGAAGAAGTAACACTTGCCAGTAATGCTATAAACCATGTCACATATGATATTTTTAATTTCGTATATTGTACCAAATATATACTAAAAAAGGGAGAACAGTACATTTTCTCAGGACAGAGGTTTTCCAACACAGGAGGAAAAATCTGATTGAAGAATGGAGGGAAAGGAATTAAACATGAAAAAGATCATGTCTATATATGCAACCCCAGGCAAAGATTATGGAATCACCGTGCTCGGAGGATGTTCATTCAGTTGTTTAATGCTGTAGAAAAAAAGCAGATCACAGACATGGCACAAAACTAAAGTCATTTCAAATGGCAACTTTATGGCTTTAAGGAACACTAAAGAAATCAAGATAAAATATGTGGTAGTCAGTAAGGGTACCTTTTTTCAGACCAAGCAGAGGGAAAAAATGATGGAATCACTCAATTCTGTGGAAAAAATTATGGAATCACCCTGTAAATTTTCATTCCCAAAACTAACACCTGCATCAAATAAGATCTGCTCATTAGTCTGCATCGAAAAAGGAGTGATCACACCTTGGAGAGCTGTTGCACCAAGTGGACTGACAAGAATCATGGCTCCAACATGAGAGATGTGAATTGAAACAAAGAAGAGAATTATCAAATTCTTAAAAGAGGGTAAATCAACACGCAATGTTGCAAAAGATGTTGGTTGTTCACAGTCAGCTGTGTCTAAAATCTGGACCAAATACAAACAACATGGGAAAGTTGTTAAAGGGAAACATACTGGTAGACCAAGGAAGACATCAAGACCGGAAACTTAAAGCAATATGTCTCCAAAACAGGAAATGTACAACAAAACAAATGTGGAACAAATGGGAGGAAACTGGAGTCAATGTCTATGACCAAACTGTAATAAACCTCATAAAGGAAATGGGGTTTACATGCAGAAAAGCTAAACATAAGCCATCATTAACACCTAAAAAGAAAAAAACAAGGTTGCAATGGGCTAAGGAAAAGCAATCGAGGACTGTGGATGACTGGATGAAAGTCATATTCAGTAATGAATTGCGAATCTGCATTGGGCAAGGTGATGATGCTGGAACTTTTGTTTGGTGCCGTTCCAATGATAATATGGGACTGCATGTCAGGAAAAGGCACTGGGGAGACAGCTGTCATTACATCTTCAATAAATGCCCAAGTTTACATTGATATTTTGGACAGTTTTCCTATCCCATCAATTGAAAGCATGTTTGGGGATGAGGAAATCATTTTTCAAGATGATAATTCATCCTGCCATAGAGCAAAAACTGAAAACATTCCTTGAAAGAAGACACATAAGGTCAATGTCATGGCCTGAAAATAATCCAGATCTCAATCCAATTGAAAATCTTTGGTGGAAGTTGAAGAAAATGGTTCATGACAAGGCTCCAACCTGCAAAGCTGATCTGGCAACAGCAATCAGAGAAAGTTGGAGCCAGATTGATGAAGAGTACTGTTTGTCACTCATTAAGTCCTGTTATTAAAGCCAGAGGTGGTGCAACAAAATACTAGTGATGTATTGGAGTCTTGTTTTGTGTGTTTGTTTTTCATGATTCCATATTTTTTTCCTCAGAATTAACCTTTTAACAACAGCCTTAAGGTACCTTTACACGCCGCCACTATCCCTGGCAACCGGTATCAACCGTACGCGCATGCGCATGTTTTTAACAGTTGCTAACGATCGCCGATACCGCATGTACACGCCGCCAGTGCGTTTTCAACTGAAGGTATCGTGGTTCCTCGGAAGTTCCCACAGATCCTGCAGATATCTTCCTGTTGAATCCCGTCGCCCCTTCACACACCGCAATCAGTAGGGGAATGTGGGCGTACATGTTCTGCGGCGCTAACACATAGGCGTGATGGAGATGTGTATTCCGTGACGCTAACACGCTGATTGGACAACGCAATAGCGTCATGATTGGGCAGCCTGCGCAGGAAGGCTGACTAATACATGATGCCATTGCAATTATGTAGTGTGAATGGTCAGATCTTTAAATATGGCGCCCTGTGAAGGGACAGCCAATGGTTACACAGTAGCCCCCACCAATCATCGCTGATGGGGCGCGGTATCCAGCACGCTGTGGCACGCCCCGGAGAAATCACTAGGTGACGCAGATTCCATCCCTGTCCCCCGTTTACACGCCACTACCATGGCAATTGTCCCTTTGTGTTGCCTTGGATTTTAGAACACGGCTCGGAAACAGCTACCTGAAGCAACTGCGAGAAACCCGATCACTTTTCCAAATTACACGCCGACACTTCGTAGCAATTTCAAGGCAACATTCACAAAAATCCCCATTGCCAGGCAGTTGCTACCACGCAGTGGCAGCGTGTAAAGGGACCCTAACGTCTACAGACTTCGGAAAAAAAAAAGGGTACTTATACCTATCCGACGTCTGTAGACGTAAGCCAGGAATAAGCCCTGGTGCGCCGTCCATGGAGCAAAAATCTCCGGGGTTTCAGCTACCGGGGGTAGCTGAGACCCTAGAGATTAGGAATCGGCTGCATTTTTACCGGCACCAGTAATGTGATGACCGGTAAGCACCATATACCGGTCATGACATTACAAAAAATGTCACCGCCGGTAAAAAAATGCTTTCACTTTGATCTGACATAAAAACACGTCGGATCAAGTGATCCATTAACCCCTTAGCCCTCCAAGACCCCCTGTACCGGAGATCAGCCCCCCCAACTCCATCCCCCCCAGTCCATTAAAAAATGGCACGGCACTCTACTTCCCCTGCATCTCCATGCGGTCTGACATGTCACAAATGTCAGGCCACATGGAAATTACCTCCCCCGATGCTGGCTAGTCCCCTCCAGGGTCCCACCAGCTTCCAGACACCCCCCTCCCTCAATGCCCGGTGTCCGTTACCCCTTCCCCAAGACCCGCACATGCCAGCCCCGCCGCCTCTGAACTCCATCTGATGTGACCAAACATCATATCGGATGGAGTTTGCAAGCCCCCCGTACCCTAGTAAAGTCCTCCCTGCCTCCCCCTCACCACTCTTACCTACCAATGATCCTGATTCCGGTCCCGGGGTCCTGCGGTCCTGGGGGCCTCTCCTCCCGTCTGCCGGCTGCTGCTGTCTTCTTTTGTGGCGCGCACCTCTTCTATGCGCATACCCCAGTGTGTGCACACACGTGCGCCGCTGTTAACTCCTTCTGTGCGGCCCAGGGAATGACAGGTCATGAACTCAGTGAGTTCATGACCTATCAGAATCCTCAGGTCACAAGGGGTTAACTTTGCTCTTCATGGTGGTCTCCACATCAGATCACCATCAGTGGGTTCATGACCTATCATCCATCCATCCATCCATCCATGCAACATCCATCCATCCATCCATGCACGCACACATCCATGCATGCACACATCAATCTATGCACACATCCATGCACGTTCACATCCATGCACGCACACATCAATCCATGCACACATCCATCCACCCATGTATGCACCCATGCATGCACCCATTCACACATCCATCCATCCTCCCATGCACCCATCCATCCATCAACCCCTGCACCCATGCATGCACCCATCCATCCATCCATGCACCCATTAGGAGAGCATGATGGCACATAGTGTTCACTGACTTTAGCTATAAAACTATATATTCAAGAATATATGTTTTTAATGTCTCTATATTTGTAAATCTAATACACTATACAGTGAAAATGTTTTCCAGCATATGTCAAAAGGACACTATTTTTTAATATGGCAAGTGCATGATTTCCTTGGTCTAAACATCTTACCATATATTCCTTAAAGGACAACCACACGTTCAATGAACTTTTCAGAATAAACTATTCTGTTCTGTGCCTCTGGCAAATTATACTATTTTATTGCTATTATCAGGGGCGGACCCAGACTGTAGTGGGCCCTGGTGCAAGAAGTTTTTCGGGGCCCCCCCCACCCCTCATAGTGGCGACAAAGTAATGTAAACATCTAGATTGTAATATTTATTTACAACGCAACTATCAAATCTAAATAGTAAAGTTGTTTAATTTTTTTTAATGTGATCCTAAAAACTAATAGGAAGATAGTTGTTACCTACCTACCCGTTCTACCTACCACTTGCATAGGTCTGTCACAAACCTCTCTAGCCAGTGATTCTGCTGCTTCATGTCAATAGACAGCTCTTAGGCCCCTTTCACATCAGCGGCAAGCTGATGTTTGTGGCTGATCCAGCAGGTGGTGCTGCATAACGGCCGACTTGTGGTCTGGATGCGGCAGCATTTTTTTTTTTTCACGGCTGCAAGTGCCGCATCTGCCGCACCTGGCAGAACCGCAAGCCCCATACACAATGCATGGGGCTTGCTGCATCCGGGCCACAAGTCAGCCGTTATGTGGCCAATCCGGCAGATGCGGTGCCACCTGCTGGATTTGCCGCAAACATCAGCTAAACGCTGGTGTGAAAAGGCCTTAAATCTTATAGGCTGCTCTGTTGAAGGGGAGTGGCTGACAACATCATGCTGATGAACAGCTGTCTACACACAGTTATGTAGCGGGCTCCTGTCTGTTAATCAGCATGACATCAGCAGTCACACGCCATCAACAAAGCAGAGCGGAAAAGAAACTGCTGTAATGTTGATGTGATGTCAGACAAAGCCACAGGAGCAGTCACTGACCACTCTGAGCAGATCTAGATATGGGCTTAACTGGCAGGTATTTACAAACTACCTGCCTGTTAGTTGTAAGGCCTAGGCTGCTTTCACATCAGCGGTAATCGCTGGTTGCGGTGAAAAAAACGCAACTGCCGCGATTACCGCATAACGGCCGCACTCGCGGTTCACTTGCGGAAAGCCCAATGCAATGTCTATGGGGCTTGCGGTGTGCGGCAGGTGCGGCAAGTGCGGTTTCAGCACTTGCGGCAGATGCGGCCGCGAGAAAACCGTGGCTGACCGCGAATTTTTCGCAGCCGCATCTCCTGCAAGTGCCAAAACAACAACTCTAACGCACTTTCCGCACCTGGAAGGGGTTACAGGTCCTCTTTAAAAGCAATGACTATTTCCCCAAAATGGTGCAAATTTTTGACTACAAAAAAAGGGCAGAAAGCTTTATGAATTTACAAAAATAATGTTGGTAGGGTAAGAGGGAGGACATAAATGGAAAACACAATACAGCGGTACGTTTATCACATGTTGGACACTAATAGGCATACTTACCTATTGTTGTCTATAAGACTTTGCTGAGATGTCACTAAGTAGTAGGATGGGAAAAAATTTTTTCATACGGCACTACTATTCACATAAAGATGAGATGACATAATCTGTGATGAAGCAGATGACACAAAAATTAGCAGTACCTATTAGCAAACATTTTACTGCTAAAACGTCTAAATATTAGTGATGGGCGAACCACAGATGCTCAGTGTCCGGAGACTGGCCCGACCTACAGTAGAGCCCTGCACAGTCAGACTCCAAATAACATACACAACTCAGCATAGCCTCCAGGTAATATATACAGCCCAGCACAGCCGCCAGGTAATATATACAGGCCAGCACAGCCGCCAGGAAATATATACAGTCCAGCACAGCCTCCAGGTAATATATACAGCCCAGCACAGGATATATATATACTAGATGTGTTCCTGATGCTATCGCATCGGACGGCGAGGATTGGTACGGTGGCGGGATGCGGGGGGCGGCTAAGTGGACACACACACACACCTACACACATAGACACACACCTACACACCCCCTTCCGGTCTCACCCGGTCCCACCCATCGTTGATGGAAGCTTGAACCGGAATGAGGTGGTCAGCGCAGGATGGAGGCTCGGTGGTCAACACAGGATGTAGGGGGTTAATGGTGGAGGAGCATAGGGTCAGATGTGGGCTCCATGGTGGGTGTTGGAGCTCCCCCTGTGCCTGGCTGGGCTTCGGGGAGCGGTCCGGTGGCGGTGGCTGGTACTGGGCATGGCGGCTGCTGGCAGCGGGATGTGCAGCTGGGAGTGGTCCGGTGGCTGTTGCTGGCCATGGCGACTGCTGGCGGCGGGATGTGCAGCTGGGAGCGGTCCAGTGGCTGTTGCTGGCCATGGCGGCTGCTGGCGGCGAGATGTGCAGCTGGGAGTAGTCCGGTGGCTGTTGCTGACCATGGCGGCTGCTGGCGGTGAGATATGCAGCTGGGAGCCGTCCGGTGGCTGGTGCTGGCCATGGCGGCTGCTGGCGGCGAGATGTGCAGCTGGGAGCGGTTCGGTGCCTCTTGCTGGCCATGGTGACTGCTGGCGGCGGGATGTGCAGCTGGGAGCGGTCCAGTGGCTGTTGCTGGCCAATGGCGGCTGCTGGCGGCGGGATGTGCAGCTAGGAGTGGTCCGGTGGCTGCTGCTGGCCATGGCGACTGCTGGCGGCAGGATGTGCAGCGGGGAGCGGTCCGGTGGCTGGTGCTGGCCATGGCGGCTGCTGGCAGCGGGATTTGCAGCGGTGCCGGTGCCCATATCCAATATGGCGGCAGACGCACTTCTGTCCCCGCGGTGCATTCTGGGATACGGGGACGGAAATGCGGACAACATACGGCCATTATGTAAGTAGATAGCCACCCCTCTGATCTCCTTTCTTTTGTAATCCTCTCCACTTTCTTCATAGTGCTTCTCACCCTATATGCCTGGGGGAGAAGCAGCCGAGCTTCTCCCCCAGGACCCACCTTCCGAAGGGGGTCTGGGAAACGGACCTGCCGCTGGAGCCTCAGGGGCCCCCTAGCTGGTTGGGGCCCTGGTGCAGCTGCACCAGCTGCACCACGGTAGGTCCGCCCCTGGCTATTATATACTTTATACTCTGCATTTTAACCAGTTTTCTGCCTTTCAAGGAGCTATCTTTTGTTGACTCTAACCGGGTAGGACAAGACTAACTATTGTGATCTTTCCCATAAACAAAGAGATGATTCATGATTGTCATTCTGACTCACCGTGGCCGGGTCTACACGTTGCAGGCGTTTCTTCTCCTCCTTGTCACGGGAACCGCGCCTGCGGCTGTGGGGCCCGGTGGTCCAGATCAATATATTGGCTGAACAGTTAAGGGGTTAATTGTTTCGTGACGCCACCTGTGAGAGTTCCGGTGATGTCCACCGGCGCTGCTTGGGCCTCCGGGGGATGGGATGCAGCAAGATGGGACGCTCCCCACAGGATGAGCGGGAGCCCCCGGAGCCAGAAGCTGCGCAAGATGTTGTGAGGCATCTGCAGTTACCTTCTAGTTTGCGGAGATGGACAGTTCTAAGAAAGGCACGGACACTGATAGTCTCTGTAACGGGTACTTTACTGTAACCAGCAGGTGATACATGGTATACAGTTGACGGGTAACGGACCGGGTGGACTCAGCAATGACCAGTGGTTCTCAGAGCTCCGCGGTGTTCCTCCATTCTAAGCTAGTTTGTGTTGCCGTTTCCGCCTTGGGGTGCCAGATCGGGTACAAGGAGGCTGCTTCAATTTCCCTACCAGTGAATTTTGACCGGATGTGTGGGGGAGCCTTGGGTCCTTTTGGTGGGTACTCCGCTGGCAAGACAACTCTGTGTGCGGCGGTGGTGGGGTGCTCCTGGAGAGCGGTCCTCCAATCCTGGTTTGCATAGCAGTGCTGAACAACTGCTAGCTTCGTAACCAGTAATCCGGTTGTAGATGGGCGCGGGTAGATGGTGACCTGTATATGGTTGCCCAGAGTCCGGTTGTTGAGGCATCGGGATAATGGCTCCCAACCGGGGTTGGTGGCGGCCTAGGGGCTGCACGGAACTGTGCAAGGCCCCTCTCCTACGTTCCTCCTGGCCACGTTCTGCTTCCTCCTTCTCCTACACTGCAGATCTCTGTTCTTACTGACTTTCTGCACTTACTTCTCCACTACACACTACTCGTACACTCCGCCTACCAGGACCTTAGTGGCCCTCTATTCTGATGTGCATGTAGGGAGCTCTGAGTTTTAACCATGTCATTGCTTAGTCAGAGAATATTGCTGCTGCTGTCTTGGCTGCAATACACTCCTGTGACGCACTCGTTGCGGGGCGCCACAATTCCTTTTGTAATTGATAGACAAAACAGCAGCAGTATGGAAGACAATATACAATAGAGCTGAGCTGTGTAGATGTAAATCAAGTTCTTGTGTGAGTTAAAAGACTTGGTAGATGAGTATGATATTTCTGTGTCTCCTCCTAGAAGTTACCTCACTATGCTACTCAGTCCTCCTCTCCTCTCTTCATAGAGTTTAACAGGAAATGTAACCTGGCATTACAGTGATCTGCAAGTCCTTCATGTCTGAGCAGGAGCACAGTGGAGCTGTTTTTCTAGAGTAAGTGGTATAAATTCTGGAGTCAGGGGCATGGGAATAAATGTTGGATAATTGGGGTATGAAACTGATTTCGCTGATAATATATATTGCAAGGTTTCTTATATTCATCTTTATACAAGATTCGTTGAAAGTACTGTTCCATTTAATTTACTCCCAGTGCCTTCATGCAAGACCATTTTTCAGGGGCCCAGCAGGGTGGGATGGCAGAGGGGTGTGGCTTTGATCATATGGGGTGGGGCTATGGAGAAGGGGTGGATTTTAGTACCCGGTTTCCCCAAAATATGTGCTACATCTTATTTTCAGGGGTTATCTTATTTTTCCATCCCCTTGCAGCCCCCAATATGGTATCCCCATCATCCCCTAGCAGCCAATAATATCCCCATCATCCCCTTGCAGCCCACAATATTTCCTTGCAGTCCCTATCATCCCCTTGCAGGCCATAATATCTCCATCATCCCTATGAAGCACACAATATCTCCCTCATCCCCTTGCAGAAGCCCATACTATCCCCATCAAACCCTTGCAGCAGCCCATATTATCCCTATCATCCCTTACACACACAGACACACACAAACACACACACAGCAACACGCACAGACACACACACACACAGTGTGTGCAGAAAGCGCATTCAGAAAATAATGAGTGTCCATTATTGCTTCCATTTTTCTGGCACTCTTTCCACATCACCAACGGTCCATTTCATATCCTCCCCGGCAATCCTACAGTGAGCCCTGGGCATCGATACGAAACTGCACCAAAAACGGAGTCAACAAAAGACGAACGCTCTGTGGGAATGAGGTTTTCCAGGTCAAAGGTTACAACCAGAGATCATCCAATTTTGCTGAGCCCCTGATCCTCAGCTGCAGTTTGTTGTGAAAGTGAGCTTTCCTCCCCCATTCTGGGTTCACCATTGCTCCCAGGTCACGCTGACAGCGCTGCAGCCAATCACTGAGCTCTGCAGCACCGCCTGAGTAGACAGCACAAGCAGCTGAGCTCTGTGATTGGCTGCAGCACTGTCAATTTGATCCGGGAGCAGTGGTGGAGGCTCAGCGCCAGACCTGGGGAGGGGGAGTACTGACAGGTTTGTGGGATTTTTTGTCATCCCCCAGTTATAGTCTGTGAACGGAGGGTGGACAGAGGCATGCTGGGAGTTGTAGTCTCACACCAACAGGTTGGGAGAATGCCTCAGCCCCCATTGATGGGCAGCACCAGTCTCAGGTGCCCCAGCGATGGGGCAGTGATAGGGCAGCGGCCAGTCTCCAGGGGCCCCCATGACGCGGCAGTGTCGGTCTCCAGGGGACTCCAGTGACAGGGCAGCGCTGTTCTCCAGTGGCCCCTGTGACGGGGCAGCAGCCGGTCTCCAGGGGCCCCACACTCTTCTGTGGCTGCAGCTGCTGTCACTCTTCATCCCCGTGCGCCCTTCTCACCCAACACAAACACCACAAACACGGAGCTCTTTGCTTGGCCATCGCTTTGGACTCCGGTATGCATCCCTGGAACCACAGCATGTCTCCCGGCCTGGAGTCACTGCCAGGGTGCCTCCTCCTGTCACCCACAGCCAGACACACGTGTGGCACCCCAGGGTTCGGTTGCCACAGATATATCTGGGGCAGAGAAGGATCTCCACATCACGTAAGCCCGCACACAACACCTTACACTCCAGACCTGAAGGGGGAGCTCTACAAGCTGAGTTCAGGCGAGGTCCCCTATAAAATTCAGTCCTGGAGGCGGAGTTAGGGAGTACAGTTCCAGAGAGGACTGTGAAGACGTCCTGGTGACGGAGCTGCGCTAAGCCCATACCAGTGAGAGCCGTTAGCCAGCGTGAGGGGCCCAAGAGCAAGGGTCGGGGGCAAAGAGTAGTTACCAGGGGGAGTGGAACTATACTGGTTCGCCCCAAAGGGAACTGTGCTAAACCCGGACACCGGTGTACGAGACTGTGAGGGAACTAACCGCCCAGCAGTAAAGACCAGAGGCCAGGGAGTCTACAGATCTCCTAGCCACAGCAGCGCCTGATGTCACAGCTGCTTAGTAGAGCCCAGGGACTGCAGCGGATACAGCGGTGCCTAGCAACAGGGCTCCCGCCTAGTGATGGGCGAGTCCTAAATTACTTGGAATCGCTTGACTCTAGTGAGTCTGAGCCCGGGACTCGCTACTCGTTGCGAGTCTAGCGAGTCCAATGTTAATGAATGGGGAAGCGAGTAATAGCGAGTAATGTGCGATTTAAAAATCGCAGATGTGTCTCGGAAAGCGCTCGCATTGCCGTGTTGGAAACCTAACTCGCAACTGTATTTTGCTGCTGTCTCTGAAGGCCAAACTCGCATGTGTTTGTCTTATTTGGTGCCGATGAGGCGAGGCAAGCGATTTTCTCCAGCAAACCCCATGCTTTTAGCAAACAGGAAATAAGCCGACTCGAGCTGCCAGACGCGCACACACACAGAGCAAGCATGGCCCCTGTCAACACCCTGCAGTTGATTGCTCTGGTGGAGGCTCGGCCCCTGCTTTGGCTGCCCACTGACCCTGCCTATGGGGATAACGTCCAGCGGACTACAGCCTGGAGGGAGGTCGCTCAAGTCGTGTTCCCTGCATTCCATCGCAGTGGCCAGGATGCACAGAGCAATATGGGTGAGTTAAATGTGTTCACACGTTATATTGCATTTACCGTATATAGTCGTGTATAAGCCGACCCGTGTATAAGCCGACCCCCCTACTTTTGCCCCAAAAAACTGTGAAAACATATTGACCGCCATCCTGGTATACAGCGGCAATCACTGGTAGACAGCCCCCCAGCAGAGTATACAGCTCCACCTGCAGAGTATACAGGCCCCCCAGTGGGTATACATGCCCCCGATATTAGGGTATACAGCCCCCCCGTGGGTATACAGGCCCCCAGCAGTGGGTATACAGCCCCCCGTGGGTATACAGGCCCCCAGGAGTGGGTATACAGGGCCCCCAGTGGGTATACAGGGCCCCCATAGTAGGGTATACAGCCCCCCCGTGGGTATACAGGCCTCCAGCAGTGGGTATACAGGCCCCCAGCAGTGGGTATACAGGGCCCCCAGTGGGTATACAGGGAACCCAGTGGATATACAGGGCCCCCAGCAGTGGGTATACAGGGCCCCCAGCAGTGGGTATACAGGGCCCCCAGCAGTGGGTATACAGGCCCCTCAGCAGTGGGTATACAGGGCCCCGTGGGTATACAGGGCCCTCATAGTAGGGTATACAGGGCCCTCAATGTGTTGCCTATATTTGGATGGGGTCACAATAGTACACTTAGTTTAAGGGCTGGTCCTCCTGGCTCTGAAGGCCAGGGGGTTGGGTGTATATAAATACCACTAATGAGCGAAGTCTGGTGCCCGCACTATTACATTCTCTATGCGTTGACATGTGCCCTGCCCCATTTGTGATTGTGGCCACGTGAGCTCAATGTCCGTAATGCTGTTGATGATGTTCCACACTGTCGTGTCACTGTGCCTTGTATACACATTACACACACAACATGAATAAAATGTTATTGTTGATTTGTACACATACTTTTAGTGTTTCAAATGTTTCAGAGGTCTAAACCTGGTTTGAAATCATTTCACAGTTGACCTGATTATCAAACGGTGGGATCAACACAAAAGGCAACACCACAAGATCTTGGAGGGGAGACCGGAAGCTGATCCAGGGCCGATCTTCGCCACTACGACCGGTTTCCTTCCTTGAACCGGTGGTCCGTATGCCAAGGTATGTGTCTGCTGCACTGTTGTGTACTATTATTGTTATTATTATTTATTTATACAGCACCATTAGGTTCCATGGCACTTTACATGAGGATAAGGGTTAACGACAAAAAACAGTACATGAAGACAATCAGGTCATACAGGTACAAGAGGAGAGGACCCTGTCCACGAGGGCACACAGTCTACGTATGAAGCTCTATAATGAGTGTGGTGGTTTAGATACCCACACTGGGGTTTGTTTCTGCCATGGTGCAACAGAATTCTATTACCTTTGGCAATGATCCAGGACATACACATTTATAGTCACATTGTGACGTTGGGACAAATAAGCAATGTTCTGCAGGGTGGTCAGACACAATGTTCCGTGACCTCACAATTAGCTATTATTGTTGGCATGTTTGTGGAACAAAGCCATGTTCTTCCCTGCAATGGCCTCTAAGGTGTGTGGCCTTGTCTGGTTTGCCTGTCATAAGCCTCATTTGTATCTGTTCCAAATGTCCTCGACTTGCATAAGGGCCACATACATCCCTACACGTTTAGTTGTGGGTGTTTTTTTTCGGCTAAATAACGTTGCAAGGATATACCCCTTTTGCACTAAACTGTTTGTACACCATCCCAGATTCTTGACACAGTCACACACATTTCAGGACATACCCTCTATCACTACAAATACGTGTGGTTCAGTTTTCCCATGGGTATATTTGGGCCTGCAAGGTGATGGTGTAGATATTAGGGCCTCATGTGAATTTTTTGTTTTTTTGTCGTTAACTCATGGCCACATTACGAATCCTCCGGAAAACATAATGTATTAATGCTGTATAAAATCAAACTAAAGAGGGCCATATTTTAAGTGCAACAGGCTTTTATGTCCAAGGTCCTTTAGGAAACCCGAGGTTTGCCCTTGCTGCTCCCGGTTTTTTGTTCGGCCCCGTTGGAATAACTGTAAAACTGTCCATCTGTGCATACCACCTTGTTTGGCACCAACGATGTGTGACCTGCTGCTCAAAAACAACCCCATACTCTATGTCCATTACAGTCGTTTCAAAATCCAAGCCATCTGTTTGGTGTGTTTTATTTACCAAGACATTCCTGATTAGCATACATGGCAGCAAAAAGGAGTGTAGGCCACTAACGCCGAATGCTCATGTGTCACCTATGCTGCAGGACTCCATTTCCTGTTTCTCATCTGCCCTATAGATCTGGGTTATGTGCATTGAGACCAAGGCCGCCCACACTGCATCTTTTTGTGTCCATCTGATGGCAAACAACCCTGAAGAATGTGTTTGCCTCACAGTGTCAGGCTATAGCTTTGTCCACATAAAGTTTCCACAAAAAGTGAAAGCAATAGTTGTGGCCACTAATATGTCTTCAAGTGCCTAAATAGCTGTCCTGCCTAAGGCAGGGCACAGTGTAATAGTGCAGACAAATTTTTAAATTTCTAATGTAATGGCAAAAAATCGTGGACATAGAATACACACATAGAATATTGGTTGAGGCATGAGCCAAAATGTCCTTAATTTATTTGCTGTAATTCCATCTTAAGGCCAACAATGAAAAGACACAGAATACACAGATACACTGAGTCAAAAAAGCGTGCACATTTTATGTTTTGCCTACGTTTTTGTTTCCAAACGCAACCCATTCACCAAATTTTTTTTATATTTAGCCACAGAGCTGCTCACTACCAGATGCGGCGTCGTAACCCGCCACCACAGCTGCCTGAGGAGGCGAGAGAGGCCCCTGAACCACCCCGACTTGGAGTGGAGGAGGGAGTACCACCACCACCACCACCACCACCCCCACCTTTGGGGCATGGCCGGCCACAGGAAGAAGAGGAGGTTGAAGGGCCACCACAACCGGCTCTCCACCAAAACCAACCTCTGGCCATCCAGCTTCCTCCACTGCCGACTGCCAGCAGTGTGGGGAGTCAACAGAACCCCAGCAGCCCTGCTCAGATCCCGGGGGCACAAAATTACCACCTAGGACAATGTGATGCTGACTTTGTCCGCAGTCTCATACCTTTCTTGGCTCTCATTCCATTAGAGAGACGACTGCGGGCAAGGTCAGCAATCCACATTGTCCTTGATGCCTGTAGGCCCCCAAACCACCCTGGCCAGGTATTTTCTTATTTGGAGGGGTGGCAGAAGTCTAGCTCCAACAGACTGGACAGGCCCACACCCCGGGACAGCTACGTGGCGACCCAGAGGTGGTGTCCACCAAACATGGGCCTACCAACCCAAGGCCAACCGGCCCAGATGACCCACCCTACAGGGTTACAAACATTAGGTGAGGTAATCCATGGGGCCCTGGACCTCCTCCACGACCAGGGTGATGGTGGCCCGGTAGAGGCTACCCCACACAATGAGCCAACCTACCACCAGCTGTAGGGCCCACTTTTTTGTTTTGTTTGTTTGTTTGTTTGTTTTGTTATCGAAAAAGTGCATTGCACAACTTATTTTTGTTTTTTTCTGGTTTATTTGTGAGCTTTTAGAAAGCTAAAAAAAAAAAAAAATCTGACATCTTTGCCATAAAGGCGTAATAATACAGATTTTTAAAAAACTGCTTTGTGTCTGTCTTTTTTCAGGGAATGGATGTGTAGGTTGTTTTGTGGGTGGGCATAAAGTCATCATCATTAGCAAGTACTTTACGGCCTGCATGGCGCATGAAGGCACCTTGGTTAGTATGTGTAAAATCATGACTGCACATACAAATGTTGCTTACAAATAAATAGTGCCTGTGTTTGGGGGGGGGTTACTTAATGACTCGGTATGGCAACAACAGTAGGAACACAGATGCGAGAGGCTGGGACGTCTACTTGCAACACAACACGTCTACGCGTTATCTCCGTAAGCGTACAGTGGGACCCTTCGCCAGGCTCCAGCAGGATCATAGTACAAGCAACGTCCACGATGCAGGCATAGGCTTGATGCCTCTAAAAATTAGCTCAAAGGGCTTTATAAACTCTTTTTAGAAATAGAGGAGGGCGCGTGGCCCATACTACATTCTTGCTTGTCCTACGAGCATAGTACAAGCAACGTCCACGATGCAGGCATAGGCTTGTTGCCTCAAAAAATTAGCTCAAAGGGCTTTATAAACTCTTTTTAGAAATAGAGGAGGGCGCGTGGCCCATACTATATTCTTGCTTGTCCTGAGAGCATAGTACAAGCAACGTCCACGATGCAGGCATAGGCTTGTTGCCTCAAAAAATTAGCTCAAAGGGCTTAATAAACTCTTTTTAGAAATAGAGGAGGGCGCGTGGCCCATACTATATTCTTGCTTGTCCTGAGAGCATAATACAAACAACGTCCACGATGCAGGCATAGGCTTGTTGCCTCAAAAAATTAGCTCAAAGGGCTTTATAATCTCTTTTAGAAATAGAGGAGGGCGCGTGGCCCATACTATATTCTTGCTTGTCCTGAGAGCATAGTACAAGCAACGTCCACGATGCAGGCATAGGCTTGTTGCCTCAAAAAATTAGCTCAAAGGGCTTTATAAACTCTTTTTAGAAATAGAGGAGGGCGCGTGGCCCATACTACATTCTTGCTTGTCCTGAGAGCATAGTACAAGCAACGTCCACGATGCAGGCATAGGCTTGTTGCCTCAAAAAATTAGCTCAAAGGGCTTAATAAACTCTTTTTAGAAATAGAGGAGGGCGCGTGGCCCATACTATATTCTTGCTTGTCCTGAGAGCATAATACAAACAACGTCCACGATGCAGGCATAGGCTTGTTGCCTCAAAAAATTAGCTCAAAGGGCTTTATAATCTCTTTTTAGAAATAGAGGAGGGCGCGTGGCCCATACTATATTCTTGCTTGTCCTGAGAGCATAGTACAAGCAACGTCCACGATGCAGGCATAGGCTTGTTGCCTCAAAAAATTAGCTCAAAGGGCTTTATAAACTCTTTTTAGAAATAGAGGAGGATGCGTGGACCATACTATATTCTTGCTTGTCCTGAGAGCATAGTACAAGCAACGCCCACGATGCAGGCATAGGCTTGTTGCCTCCAAAAATTAGCCCAAGGGGCGGGATCAACATTTTTTAAATTAATGCAAGGCACTTGAGCCAAACAATATATTTTATTGCAGTTTGAGAAATGCCCACTATGCAGGCATAGGCTTGTTGCCTTGAAAAATTCAGCCAAGAGACTGTATTGGATTGTCTGACAAAAATCAACGTTCAAAAATCATCACATGTGCATGCAGTAGTAAAGTAACATTACTGAAACTGATTGTGTAGTTTTGTTGTCATGCAGCAAGTGTAGCAGGAACATGAGTTATCAAAGCTTCTTAGCAGAGGCACATTGTTTATCCTTCGTGTTAGAAAAGGACATAATGTTTAAACCACAGTCAGCCAAACATATCAAATTTGATTATGTCCCTCTAGGTTTGGGTACTGTCGTCTGGAGGGGTTGAGAACTTTGATGATATCCAGTCCTTTTTAAACTTAATGAGAGTCAGCCTGTCAGCATTTTCTGTAGTCAGCCGTGACCTTCTATCAGTGACAATTCCCCCAGCGGCACTGAAAACACGCTCTGATGTCACACTAGCAGCTGGGCAGGCCAGCAACTCCAAGGCATACAAAGACAGCTCAGTCCAAGTGTGAAGCTTGGAAACCCAGTAATTAAAGGGTACAGAGGGGTCGGTTAAGAAGCTGGCAGTGTCACACACATGCTCGTTCAACATGTTTGACAATGTTTGTCTCCTAGTCAAGGTGACCGTAGGCACAATCCGTTGCAGATTGGAAGGTCTGTTGAACATCGCCCAGTTGGTGGACATCTTACCACCACCTCTTCTTGACATTGTGGCCGTTTGTGTCCCAACCAAAGGCTGCTGTGGCAAAGAGCTGCTCGTTCGGGGTATAGCGGAGTCAGAGGGTGAAATTGACATCAAATTCTCAACAACAACACTCTTGAAATAATCCATCGTTAAGCCCCTTGGTGACTGCAACAGCAGCGATGGAAACTTGTCTTTGTAGCGTGGGTCAAGGAATGTTGACAACCAGTAGAGGTCGCTGTCATAGATGTTAATGACGCGTGGATCTTGGGACAGACATTGAGACATGAAGTCAGACATGTGTGCTAGGCTACAAAGACTCATCTCTTCTGTGTCACCTTACTGATGAACAATAGGCATCATGGTCTCAAAATCGGTCTCTGCCTCCTCCTCTTCAGCCCACCCATGCTGTACCGACATAAACCTGGGGTTGTGAGTACCATCAGGGTTCACATCAGTACCATGGAGAAATAAATCGTCTTCATCTTCCTCATCACTGTCTTGTTCTGCAGCCAATGTTGCCGGCTGAAATTGGCTTTGCTGGCTCTGATCGTGGATGTTAAAATCTGGCTCCATAGCCCTCCGCTGTGCCCTCAATGATTCTGTTTTAATATTCAGGAGAGATTCTTTAAGCAAACAGAGCATGGGGATGGTGAGACTAATAATGGACTGATCACTGCTGACCAGTTTTGTGCAGTAATCGAAGTTCTCTAGAACAATACAAAGGTTAGCGATCCAGACCCACTCCATAGTACCAATGTGTCTTGTATTACTTCCGGGGTGAAGGGCATGTTGCAGCTGATATTCCGCTATTGCCCTCTGCTGCTCATTGAACCTTGCTAGTGATGAGCGAGTACTAAAATGCTCGGGTGCTTGAAGCTCGGGCCGAGCATCCAGAGATACTCGTGTACTCGGCCCGAGTAACGAGCCCAATGTTATCCTATCTATAAAAAATCCAAGAATGCGCACATAGGGTGATATCTTCTTTGAAGAAGGACAAAAGTTTATATAAAGAGGCTGCTCACCTGATACAGTTGTGATGACCCACAACTGGTAATGATCGCTCAGATATAAGTAGCTGCTGCAGGACCGTACTCTCCACAGATCCCTGTGGTATAATCAGCTCCCAGGACACAGTACCTCGAGGTCCGCGCTGCCACTTCAGAAAGGAACAAAAGAAGCCAGTACAAGAGAATGTCTGGATCAACGATTCTTCTTTATTATCCTACGCGTTTCAGAGTTATCTCCCAACTCCTTCATCAGACATTCCCTGATGAAGGAGTTGGGAGATAACTCTGAAACGCGTAGGATAATAAAGAAGAATCGTTGATCCAGACATTCTCTTGTACTGGCTTCTTTTGTTCCTTTCTGAAGTGGCAGCGCGGACCTCGAGGTACTGTGTCCTGGGAGCCAATGTTATCCTATGGGAGACACGAGTATTTTTATGAAATGACTGCCGGCTGCCTGGAAAAACCCTAAAAATGTCACAAAAGTCTCAGAAGAGTGCTGAAATGACATGGCAACACCATGGGGAAGACCCCTGGAAGCATTTCTCACTCAAAAGTCACAGCTGTGAACAATGTTGTCCGAGTTTCACGCCAATTTTACGGAGTCTCCAGAAAACCTTCCAAAATGACACCAAAATGAATATTTAGGGTGGAAATGTTAAGGGCACATACCCAATAGTGAGATACAGCTGGTGTATGTCACTTTTTGTGATTACATAAAAGATTTTACGTGAAAACATTGTGCGACACTCCGATGACCCTGACAAGAGATGTACCTGAATCCCTGTCTACAAATAAAGTGCCCATTTTGAGGAACTGGGTCTATAGTAGTATCTTCCATTGCAAGGGCAGTCAGAAATTTGGAGGTTCACCAATGCCCCTGGATACAGACATGCAGGATGGCCTGTAAACAAGAACTGGGTGTATTTTAGTATAGCCCTTTGGTCAGGGCAGCCAAAAATTGGGAGGTTCAACAATGACCCATGCTTACAGACATGTAGTAGGGCCTGTAACCCTCAAGTGGGTGTATTGTAGTATAGCCCTTTGGTCAGGGCAGACAAAAATTGGGAGGTTCAACAATGACCCATGCTTACAGACATGTAGTAGGGCCTGTAACCCTCAAGTGGGTGTATTGTAGTATAGCCCTTTGGTCAGGGCAGCCAAAAATTGGGAGGCTCCTCTTTGTCCCAGGATAGAGACGTGCACGAGGGCCTGTTAAGAACTGGGTGTATTGTAGTATAGCCCTTTTGTCAGGGCAGCCAAAAATTGGTAGGCTCCTCTTTGTCCCTGGATAGAGACGTGCAGGAGGGCCTGTTAAGAACTGGGTGTATTGTATTATAGCCCTTTTGTCAGGGCAGCCAAAAATTGGGAGGCTCCTCTTTGTCCCTGGATAGAGACGTGCAGGAGGGCCTGTTAAGAACTGGGTGTATTGTAGTATAGCCCTTTGGTCAGGGCAGACAAAAATTGGGAGGTTCAACAATGTCCCATGCTTACAGACATGTAGTAGGGCCTGTAACCCTCAAGTGGGTGTATTGTAGTATAGCCCTTTGGTCAGGGCAGACAAAAATTGGGAGGCTCCTCTTTGTCCCTGGATTGAGACGTGCAGGAGGGCCTGTTAAGAAGAACTGGGTGTATTGTAGTATAGCCCTTTGGTCAGGGCATCCAAAAATTGGGAGGCTCCTCTTTGTCCCTGGATAGAGACGTGCAGGAGGGCCTGTTAAGAACTGGGTGTATTGTAGTATAGCCCTTTGGTCAGGGCAGACAAAAATTGGGAGGTTCAACAATGACCCATGCTTACAGACATGTAGTAGGGCCTGTAACCCTCAAGTGGGTGTATTTTAGTATAGCCCTTTGGTCAGGGCAGAAAAAAATTGGGAGGTTCAACAATGACCCATGCTTACAGACATGTAGTAGGGCCTGTAACCCTCAAGTGCGTGTATTTTAGCCTAGGCCTTTGGCCAGGGCAGCCAAAAATTGGGAGGTTCAACAATGACCCATACATTCAGACATGTAGTAGGGCCTGTAACCCTCAAGTGGGTGTATTTTTGTATAGCCCTTTTGTCAGGGCAGCCAAAAATTGGTAGGCTCCTCTTTGTCCCTGGATAGAGACGTGCAGGAGGGCCTGTTAAGAACTGGGTGTATTGTAGTATAGCCCTTTTGTCAGGGCAGCCAAAAATTGGGAGGCTCCTCTTTGTCCCTGGATAGAGACGTGCAGGAGGGCCTGTTAAGAACTGGGTGTATTGTAGTATAGCCCTTTGGTCAGGGCAGACAAAAATTGGGAGGTTCAACAATGACCCATGCTTACAGACATGTAGTAGGGCCTGTAACCCTCAAGTGGGTGTATTTTAGTATAGCCCTTTGGTCAGGGCAGAAAAAAATTGGGAGGTTCAACAATGACCCATGCTTACAGACATGTAGTAGGGCCTGTAACCCTCAAGTGCGTGTATTTTAGCCTAGGCCTTTGGCCAGGGCAGCCAAAAATTGGGAGGTTCAACAATGACCCATGCATTCAGACATGTAGTAGGGCCTGTAACCCTCAAGTGGGTGTATTGTAGTATAGCCCTTTTGTCAGGGCAGCCAAAAATTGGTAGGCTCCTCTTTGTCCCTGGATAGAGACGTGCAGGAGGGCCTGTTAAGAACTGGGTGTATTGTAGTATAGCCCTTTTGTCAGGGCAGCCAAAAATTGGAAGGCTCCTCTTTGTCCCTGGATAGAGACGTGCAGGGGGCCTGTTAAGAACTGGGTGTATTGTAGTATAGCCCTTTGGTCAGGGCAGACAAAAATTGGGAGGTTCAACAATGACCCATGCTTACAGACATGTAGTAGGGCCTGTAACCCTCAAGTGGGTGTATTTTAGTATAGCCCTTTGGTCAGGGCAGAAAAAAAATTGGGAGGTTCAACAATGACCCATGCTTACAGACATGTAGTAGGGCCTGTAACCCTCAAGTGCGTGTATTTTAGCCTAGGCCTTTGGCCAGGGCAGCCAAAAATTGGGAGGTTCAACAATGACCCATGCATTCAGACATGTAGTAGGGCCTGTAACCCTCAAGTGGGTGTATTTTTGTATAGCCCTTTTGTCAGGGCAGCCAAAAATTGGTAGGCTCCTCTTTGTCCCTGGATAGAGACGTGCAGGAGGGCCTGTTAAGAACTGGGTGTATTGTAGTATAGCCCTTTTGTCAGGGCAGCCAAAAATTGGGAGGCTCCTCTTTGTCCCTGGATAGAGACGTGCAGGAGGGCCTGTTAAGAACTGGGTGTATTGTAGTATAGCCCTTTTGTCAGGGCAGCCAAAAATTGGGAGGCTCCTCTTTGTCCCTGGATAGAGACGTGTAGGAGTACCTAAAAACATTTTTCCCATTGAAAAGGAGCGGGTCTCCTGTCGTTGTAATGCCCATTCTAACAGAATGGGCTAAAAAATTTACCACTGCGGGTATACCTCAAACAAGAGCCTAACTATTCTAACGCTCATCATGGTGTCACATGAGGAGAAGGAGTAGCAGTCCAGCGATTAGCCAAAGTACGGAAGTGTGTACCCATGGGTGAGTGGAGGTACATGTCAAATTCAAATAACAAAATTAAATTCAGTTGTCATTTGCTGGTGGTGTGGTGAAGTCTGGCCCAATCCAACCCTTGTTCATCTTGATCAGAGTGAGACTGTCCACATTTTCAGTTGATAGGCGGGTGCGTTTATCAGTGATGATTCCACCTGCTGCACTGAAAACACGCTCTGATAAAACGCTAGCGGCAGGACAGGCCAGGACTTCCAAGGCGTAGAGAGCCAATTCATGCCACGTGTCGAGCTTGGAGACCCAATAATTGAAAGGCACCGAGGAATCTCGCAGTACAGTTGTTCGATCTGCAAGGTACTCCTTCAGCATCTGCCCGAACTTAGCATTTCTGGTGGCACTACCCTGCACGTCAGGGGCTGTGGTACGTGAGGGGCTGAGAAAACTGTCCCACATCGTAAAGACAGTTCCCCTGCCTCTGGCGGATTGGACTTGTGCCCCTCTCGGCCGTACGCCTTGGTTGTCCATCGAATCCTGACCTATGCCGCTAGCGTTTTGTGAGGGGAAGGATTTCACAACTTCCGTGACTATGGCCCTCTGGAACTGCAGCATTTTGGCTCACCTCTCCGCCTCAGGAATGAGAGACATAAAGTTCTCCTTGTAGCGTGGGTCTAAGAGTGTTGCCAACCAGTACTGATTGTCGGCCAAGATGTTCTGAACGCGAGGGTCACGAGACAGGCAGCTTACCATAAAGTCAGCCATGTGCGCCAGACTCTTAACAGCCATCACTTCAGTATCCAGACCAACACGATGACTGAACATGCTGTCCTCTCTCTCCTCCTCCTCCTCCTCCTCATCTCCCCTGTCCTCTGGCCAGCCACGCTGAATCGAGGGTATGACTGGTGTGCATGTCATATCCCCAATTTGGCCTGAGAGTTGCTCCATGTCTTCATCCTCCTCCTCCTCCTCGTCATAGTCCTCCACTACACGTTGTGATGACATGAGGCTGGGCTGTGTGTTTTCACCCACACCCACTACAGTTTCTTGCTCTAAGTCATCGCGCTCGGCCTGCAATGCATCCTCTTTTATTTTCAGCAGAGACCGTTTTAGAAGGCAGAGTAGTGGTATGGTGACGCTAATAATGGCGTCATCGCCGCTCACCATCTTGGTGGAGTCCTCAAAGTTTTGGAGGACGGTGCATAGGTCCGACATCCATCTCCACTCCTCAGGTGTTATGTGTGGAGTTTGACCCATTTCCCGACGGCTTAGGTGATGCAGGTAGTCCACAACTGCCCTCTTCTGCTCACATATCCTGACCAACATGTGCAGCGTTGAATTCCAACGCGTGGGGACATCACACACCAGTCTGTGGGCCGGAAGACGCAAACGGCGCTGAAAGCTTGCAAGGCCGGCTGAAGCAGCAGGTGACTTGCGAAAATGTGCAGACAGACGCCGAACTTTTACCAGCAGGTCAGACACCTCTGGGTATGACTTCACAAACCTCTGAACCACCAGGTTGAGCACATGGGCCACGCATGGAACATGCGTCAGCTGCCCTCGCCTCAAAGCTGCCACCAGGTTCCGGCCATTGTCACACACGACCTTTCCTGGCTTTAGGTTCAGAGGTGTGAGCCAGTGATCTGCCTGCTGTTTCAGAGCTGTCCACACCTCTTCTGCATTGTGGGGTTTGTCACCTATGCAGACTAGCTTCAGCACAGCCTGTTGCCGCTTTGCAGAGGCAGTGCTGCAGTGCTTCCAGCTTGGGACTGGTGTGGAGGGTACAGTGGATGAGGATGCGCAGGTGGAGGAGGAGAAGGCTGAAGAGCATGACATTCCGGAGCTGTAGAGTGTCGGTGAAACCATGACAGAGGTAGGGCCTGCTATCCTTGGTGTGGGAAGGACGTGTTCCGTCCCTCGCTCAGACTGGGTCCCAGCCTCCACAATATTAATCCAGTGTGCCGTCAAGGAGATGTAGCGGCCTTGCCCACAAGCACTTGTCCACGTGTCAGTGGTTAGGTGGACTTTGGCTGAAACAGCATTGTTCAGGGCACGTGTGATGCTGTTGGACACGTGGTTATGCAATGCGGGGACGGCACATCTGGAGAAATAGTGTCGGCTGGGGACCGAGTAACGTGGGACAGCAGCCGCCATCAGGTCGCGGAATGCGTCCGTCTCCACCAGACGGAAAGGCAACATTTCTAGCTCTATGAGTCGCGAAATGTGAGCATTGAGGACTGTGGCATGTGGGGCATTGGCAGCGTATTTGCGCCTGCGTTCAAATGTTTGCTGAATGGATAATTGAACGCTGCGCTGGGACAAGGACGTGCTTGATGGTGGTGTAATTTGTGCTTCAGCAACTTCAGGTGCTGGACCGGAGGCTTGTTCGCGGCCAGCATGGACAGGGGATTGGCTTGCATGCACAACAGCCGAAGACGTAGCAGTGACATCAGCACGCACCGCTCCTCGACTCTGTGCTACTTCCCACAAAGTCGGGTGCTTGGCTGACATGTGCCTGATCATGCTGGTGGTGGTCAGGCTGCTAGTTTTCGTACCCCTGCTGATAGTGGCATGGCAGGTGTGGCAAATGGCCTTTTTAAAGTCTTCTGGAGCCAACTTAAAAAACTCCCAGACTCGGGAAGACCGAACATTTGCACAGGCACCTTGAGTCGTGTTGTTGTTCCGGCGAACGGTTGCCTGCCTTCTGCCTGCGGACGCAACCCTGCTTCGTACTGGCTGTTGGGATGCTACGCCTCCCTCCCCCTGTGCACTGCTGTCCTCGCTCTGCATATCCTCCTGCCATGTAGGGTCAGCTACTGGATCATCCACCACGTCGTCTTCCTCTTCCGCACCCTGATCCTCCTCCAAACTTCCTGGCAATTGTGTCTCATCATCGTCCACCCCTTGTTGAGACACTTTGACAACGTTCCGTTCGTCATAACGCAGCTGCTCAAATATTTGGGCATCTGTACATACCATCTCCTCATGACCCACTTCAAGAGGAGGTGGCGACAGGCCAGATTCTGCGAATGGATACGTGAACAGCTCTTCCGAGTGTCCTAGTGTGGGATCTGTAATGTCCGTGGACGTGTACTCGGCCAGGTGGTAGGAAGGAGGATCAGGTTGGGAAATGTGCGGTGCAGTATCACGGCTACTGACAGTTGACCGTGCGGAAGACAGGGTGTTTGTGGAGGTGCCCATCTGACTTGAAGCAATATCCGCTATCCAAGTAACAACCTGTTGACACTGGTCTTGGTTCAACAGTGGTGTACTGCTGCGGGCCCCAAGAATTTGGGACAGGACATGCGAGCGAGGAGATGTGGCCCTTTGTTGTTGCGAAATTAGTGCTTGCACACGACCTCGGCCTCTGCCTGCACCACCATCACGTCCACTTCCTTGTTCCTTGCCAACCGCCTTGCCAACGCCTTTGCGCATTTTGCCTGTATAGAGCGACAACTGTCTGGTGACTGTGGAGGTCACAGGAGATTAGGATTTTAGTTCCCTAACCTGTAGAAACGTATGACGTACAACAGTGTGGTGACTGTTGAGATGACAACAGTTAGGATTTTAGTTCCCTAACCTGTAGAAACGTATGACGTACAACAGTGTGGTGACTGTTGAGATGACAAGAGTTAGGATTTTAGTTCCCAAACTTGTAGAAACTTATGACGTACAACAGTGTGGTGACTGTTGAGATGACAAGAGTTAGGATTTTAGTTCCCTAACTTGTATAAACTTATGACGTACAACAGTGTGGTGACTGTTGAGATGACAAGAGTTAGGATTTTAGTTCCCTAACCTGTAGAAACGTATGACGTACAACAGTGTGGTGACTGTTGAGATGACAAGAGTTAGGATTTTAGTTCCCTAACCTGTAGAAACGTATGACGTATAACAGTGTGGTGACTGTTGAGATGACAAGAGTTAGGATTTTAGTTCCCTAACCTGTAGAAACGTATGACGTATAACAGTGTGGTGACTGTTGAGATGACAAGAGTTACGATTTTAGTTCCCTAACTTGTATAAACTTATGACGTACAACAGTGTGGTGACTGTTAGAGATGGGCGAGTCCTAAAAGACTCGGAATCGCAAGACCCCAACGAGTCCGAGTCAAGGACTCGGGACTCGTTGCGAGTCCAGCGAGTCCAATGTTAATGAATAGGGACCCGAGTAATAGCGAATAATGACATTTACAACTCGCTGATGTGTCTCTGAAAGTGTGCGAGTCCAAACTCGCTGGTTTTTCTCTTATTTTGAGGCTTGTAGCCGATGATGCGAGGGAAGGGATTCTCCAGCACACACCATGCTTTAAGGAAACAGGAAGCGAGTCGCGCTGACAGGCGCACACACAGAGCAATCCATTCATCAGTGCAATCATGGCAGCAGGACGTGGCACGGTGAACACACTGCGTCTTATTGCACTTGTGGAGGCTCGTCCATTTCTATGGCTCCCTACAGATCCTGACTATGGGGATACGACCCAAATTAATACAGCCTGGAGAGAGATCGCCCAAGAGATGTTCCCTGTGTTCCATCGGAGTGACCATGAGGAACAGAGCAATCTAAGTAAGTTAAATGAGTTCACACGTTATATATTGCATTTACTGTATATATACTCGTGTATAAGCCGACCCGTGTATAAGCCGACCCCCCTATTTTTGCCCCGAAAAACTATGAAAACATATTCACCGCCATCCTGGTATACAGCGGCTATCACTGGTAGACAGCCCCCCAGCAGAGTATACACCTCCCCCTGCAGAGTATACAGGCCCCCAGATGGGTATACATGCCCCCATATTGTGGTATACAGGCAGGGGCGGACTGGTTCAGGTGCCACGGGTCATGCGGCTGCAGGAGCATGAATAATCCGCATGTCCCTGAAGCAGCAGGCGGAAACGGAAGCTCCTGGCCGCACGATGACGTCATCAGCACGCGGCTGCGTCCGGGAGTGAGCGTCTGTGAGTGGCGTGCGGCTGCGACTGTTAGCGAGCGGCTGTGAGGAGTGCGAGGCTGCGGCTGGGAGCGAGCCATAGGAGAATGCGGGAGCTGCGGTGACTGTGAGGCGGCCGCCAGTCATCACCCCCCCCCACCCCCCGTCCTCACCTGTGTCGGGCCGGTGAGGGAGGGTTGCGACCCAAACTGTAGGGTGCCAGTCAGTCCCTGTATACAGGGCCCTCAGTGTGTGTACAGGCCCCCCCAGCAGTGGGTATACAGGGCCCCCAGCAGTGGGTAGACAGTGGCCCAGTGGGTTTACAGGGCCCCCAGCAGTGGGAATACAGGGCCCCCATAGCAGGGTATACAGGACCCTGAATGTGTTATCATGCTCCACCGCATAGTTGCCTATATTTGGATGGGGTCACAACAGTACAATGAGTTTAATGTCTGATCCTCCTGGCTCTTTCGGCCAAGGGGTTGGGTGTATATAAATACCACTAATGACCAGAGTCTGGTGCCCGCACTATTACATTCTCTATGCGTTGACATGTGTCCTGCCTCATTTGTGATTGTGGCCACGTGAGCTCAATGTCCGTAATGCTGTTGATGATGTTCCACACTGTCGTGTCACTGTGCCTTGTATACACATTACACACACAAAATGAATAAAATGTTATTGTTGATTTGTACACATACTTTTGTTGTTTCAAATATTACACATCTCTAAACCCGGTTTCAAATCATTTTAAAAAACGGTGGAGGAGCTGCCGGGACCAGCATAAGAAGCAGTACCGGCAGTACTCAGAGAGACAACCGGGAGCCGCTCCATTGCTGAACCACTACCACTTTTACGACCGGCTGTCCTTCCTTCACCCGGTGGCCCGTATGCCAAGGTATGTGTCTGCAGCACTGTTGTGTACATTTAGTATTATTTATTAATATATACATTAGGTTCCATTTCGGCTCTGTGGGTAGCAGAGTATACACGTGGCTCTGTGGGTAGCAGAGTATACAGGCGGGTCTGTGGGTAGCAGAGTATACAGGCGGGTCTGAGGTAGCAGAGTATACAGGCGGGTCTGTGGGTAGCAGAGTATACAGGCGGGTCTGAGGTAGCAGAGTATAAAGACGGCTCTGTGGGTAGCAGAGTATACAGGCGGGTCTGTGGGTAGCAGAGTATACAGGCGGGTCTGAGGTAGCAGAGTATACAGGCGGGTCTGAGGTAGCAGAGTATACAGGCGTCTCTGTGGGTAGCAGAGTATACAGGCGGGTCTGAGGTAGCAGAGTATACAGGCGGGTCTGTGGGTAGCAGAGTATACAGGCGGGTCTGTGGGTAGCAGAGTATACAGGCGGGTCTGTGGGTAGCAGAGTATACAGGCGGGTCTGAGGTAGCAGAGTATACAGGCGGGTCTGTGGGTAGCAGAGTATACAGGCGGGTCTGAGGTAGCAGAGTATAAAGACGGCTCTGTGGGTAGCAGAGTATACAGGCGGGTCTGTGGGTAGCAGAGTATACAGGCGGGTCTGAGGTAGCAGAGTATAAAGACGGCTCTGTGGGTAGCAGAGTATACAGGCGGGTCTGTGGGTAGCAGAGTATACAGGCGGGTCTGAGGTAGCAGAGTATACAGGCGGGTCTGAGGTAGCAGAGTATACAGGCGTCTCTGTGGGTAGCAGAGTATACAGGCGGGTCTGAGGTAGCAGAGTATACAGGCGGGTCTGTGGGTAGCAGAGTATACAGGCGGGTCTGTGGGTAGCAGAGTATACAGGCGGGTCTGTGGGTAGCAGAGTATACAGGCGGCTCAGTGGGTAGCAGAGTATATAGGTGATGAGAATAGGGTTAATAGATGGTGCTACAGTGTTGGGGCGTGCTAGAGGGAGCAGAGATCCGATTACTGCCATCATTACTGACCTTATTAAAGATAGCGGCCGCAGCTAAATGACATCATGGCAAAGGTAAACATGGGGTGTGGTTAGCTGCAGGAGGTTAGTGAGAGGTGTGGGTTGTTTGGCAGAGGGCGTGGTGTGGGCGTGGTGAGTGCGGCTCGTGCGTCAGATACGCTGCGAGCGCAGAACCGCGGCACATCTCCAGGAGCAGAGGACGTGTCCGGTACGTCCGTAGCCCCCGGCCTCCCCGTTGTCCGCACACACAGCCCCGCTGTGACCTCTGCAGTGTCACAGGCCCCGGCGGGCGGCTGTCATCTCCTCCTGACACTGACCTCCTCCTGATTTGATTGTCTGTGTTGTCCCCCCCCGCTGTCAGCATCAGTGATCTGCTAAGACCTGTGGGTGCACAGACGGGGGAAGTACAAATGCCAGCATGCCGGGGCGGATTGGGCGCTGTGAGGGGCGCAGGTCTTGCTGTGAGCGGAGGGCGCGAGGCCGCTCGAGAAAACGCTATAGCGGCTGTGTGAGTTAAGCGTCTGCGGCTCGCGAAGGCGCATACGCGTCTCCGCTCGCAGTGACGCTAAGGAGTTTGGGATTCGGCTACAGTGCCGGAATTTCAAACTCCCGATTATATAAATAGATTATATATATATATATTGTATACCTTTCAACCCCTTCCCTGCTTTATATAGATGATATAAGCTAAAAGTTTTGTGAATTAAGTATGTCAAGTTAAAAGTGAAGTCAGGGGGACTTTTTTTTTTCATGTGAACCATTGGTGTTATTGATCGTCTAGATTAGATGGGATGGGGGGGGGGTGGGTGGTAATCAGGGGGTGAAAAATTATGTATTAGTATGGAATTAGCAAAGAAAGTCACGTATTCCTTTATGTTATGTACAGTTGGTTATTCTTTCATAATAATAACAAATATCTGATTAAGAATACACAGATACACAGAGTCTAAAAAGCGTGCAACTTAATGTTTGACCTATGTTTTTGTTTCCAAATGCAATGCATTCACCAAATTTTTTTTTACTTTACCCACAGAGAAGCTTACTACAGAGGGCGGCGTGCTGTTAACCCTCCACCGCCAAACAGAAGGCGGCGTGGAGAAAACCGACCACCACCACCACGGCCGGCGCCACCACCACCACCGGCGTCGCCGCCGCCGCCACCACCACCACCAGCATCGCCGCCAGCAGCGCCAGGGCCAGCACCACCACCGCCGCCACCAGCGGCCGGGCCAGCACCACCACCGCCGCCACCAGCGGCAGGGCCATCAACACCACCACCGCCGTCCCCGCCACCACCACCACCACCGCCACCAGCGGCAGGGTCCGCACCACCACCGCCCCCACCAGCGGCAGGGCCAGCACCACCACCGCCACCACCAGCGGCAGGGCCAGCACCACCACCGCCACCACCAGCGGCAGGGCCAGCACCACCACCGCCACCACCAGCGGCAGGGCCAGCACCACCACCGACGCCACCAGCGGCAGGCCCAGCTTATGGTCCGATCCAGGGGTCAGCACATTTAAGTGTGCAACAGAGTAATGCTGACTTTGCCCGCAGTATTATACCATTCATGGATAATATTCCATTTGACAGGCTACTGCGGGCAAGGTCAGCATTACAGATAGTGCTGGAAGCCTGTCAGCCAAATAACGACCCAGGTGATGTGTTCCAATATTTGGATGGGTGGAAAATAAACTCTAACAGGCTAGGCAGGCCCACAACACGGGACAGCCATGTCCCACCCCACAGGGCTTTGCCTCACTGCCAGTGGCCAGCTAACAGGGACCTACCACCGTTCCCTACACCTGTTCAGAGGATCCACCCTGAAGGGTTCGGCCAGGCCATACGTGGGGCCCTTGACCTTTTGCAGGACGGACAGCCCACCTACCAGGACCTGTAGGGCTCCATTTGTTGTTGTTGTTGTTGTTACCTTAATTGTAAAAGGTAGTATTTTTGGGAATGTCCAAACAGTGCTGCCATTTTTTTTTTTTAAACACAGTTTTAAAAACCAGCTTTGTGTCTGTCTTTTTTCAAGGAATGAATGTGGAGTTTTTTTGGTGGTTGGGCTTCAAGTCATCATAATTATTATAATTATTTATTTATATAGCGCCCATAGGTTCCATGGCGCTTTACATGAGGAAAAGGTAGAGAAGGACAAGTACAATAAACAAAGACAATAAGGTCATACAGGTACAATAGTTGAGGACCCTGTACGCGTGGGCTCACATTCTACGAGGGGTGGGTGGGGATACAATAGGGTGGGGAAGGTGTCGGTCGTGGGGCGTGTAGCGGGGTCTCATGGCAGGTTGTAGGCCTGTCGGAAGAGGTGAGTCTTTAGAAGTATCTTTAAGGTTCAGAGGGTAGGCGACTGACTGATGAGGTGGGGCAGGGAGTTCCATAGCATGGCGGATGACCGGGAGAAATCCTGTATGCGGTTGTGGGAAGAGGAGATGAGGGTGGACTGTAGGACAAGTTCTTGGGATGAACGCAGGTTGCGTGAGGGATGGTATCGGGAGATCATGTCGGAGATGTATGGTGGGGATAGGTTGTGTAAGGCTTTGAATGTCATGGTCAGTGTTTTAAAGTGAGCTCTCTGTGGGCCGGAGGGGCCAGTGAACGGCTTGGCAGAGGGGGTAGGCAGGGGAGTAGCGTGAGGACAGATGGATTAGTCGGGCAGCAGAGTTTAGTATAGATTGGAGAGGTGCAAGAGAGTTGGCAGGGAGACCTATGCGAAGGAGGTTGCAGTAGTCAAGGCGGGAGATGATGAGGGCATTTATGAGTGTTTCAGCAGTGTCAGGATTGAGGAACGACCGAATTGGTTAAATATTTTTGAGTTGGAGTCACAGGGACTTGGTTAGGGACTACAGGTGGGGCTTGAAGGAGAGGGAGGAGTCAAGGATTACCCCGAGACATTTGGCGTGGGGGACAGGGGAGAGAGCATCATTAGCAAGTACTTTACGGCCCGCATGGCGCATGAAGTCACCTTGGTTACTAAGTGTCAAATCATGACTCCACATACAACTGTTGCTGACAAACAGTGCCTGTGTTTGGGGGGTTACTTTATGCCTCGCTATGGCAACAAAACTATGAACACACATGTGAGAGGCTGGGACGTCTACATGCTACACATCGCGTCTACGCGTTTTGTATGGAGCGTACAGTGGGACCCTTCAACAGGCTCCAGCAGGATGATAGTCCAAGCAACGCCCACGATGCAGGCATAGGATTGGTGCCTGGAAAAATTAGCCCAAGGGCTGTTTCCCATTTTTGGTATAAATGTAGGCCTAAGGGCCATAAAAAGCTTGTTAGCCAGGGTGTCTCCCAAACCATGATAAGCTTGTTAGCCTGGGTGGCTCAAAAAATTAGCCCAAGGGGCTGTTTCCCATTTTTGGTATAAATGTAGGCCTAAGGGCCATAAAAAGCTTGTTAGACAGGGTGTCTCCCAAACCATGATAAGCTTGTTAGCCTGTGTGGCTCAAAAAATTAGCCCAAGGGGCTGTTTCCCATTTTTGGTATAAATGTAGGCCTAAGGGCCATAAAAGCTTGTTAGCCAGGGTGTCTCCCAAACCATGATAAGCTTGTTAGCCTGGGTGGCTCAAAAAATTAGCCCAAGGGGCTGTTTCCCATTTTTGGTATAAATGTAGGCCTAAGGGCCATAAAAAGCTTGTTAGACAGGGTGTCTCCCAAACCATGATAAGCTTGTTAGCCTGGGTGGCTCAAAAAATTAGCCCAAGGGGCTGTTTCCCATTTTTGGTATAAATGTAGGTCTAAGGGCCATACAAAGCTTGTTAGCCAGGGTGTCTCCCAAACCATGATAAGCTTGTTAGCCTGGGTGGCTCAAAAAATTAGCCCAAGGGGCTGTATCCCATTTTTGGTATAAATGTAGGCCTAGGGGCCATAAAAAGCTTGTTAGCCAGGGTGTCTCCCAAACCATGATAAGCTTGTTAGCCTGTGTGGCTCAAAAAATTAGCCCAAGGGGCTGTTTCCCATTTTTGGTATAAATGTAGGCCTAAGGGCCATAAAAAGCTTGTTAGCCAGGTTGTCTCCCAAAACAAGATAAGCTTGTTAGCCTTTGTGGCTTAAAAAATTAGCCCAAAGGGCTTAATAAAGTCTATTTTTAAATAAAGCAGGGCGCTTGGCCCATTGCATATTATTGCTTGGACTAGGAGCATAGAAGAAGCAAGGCCAACTATGCAGTCCTAGGCTTGGTGCCTCAAAAAATTAGCCCAAAGGGCTTAATAAAGTATTTTTTTACATAAAGCAGGGCGCTTGGCCCATAGCATATTATTGCTTGGACTGGTTGCCGAATGAAATCAACAGAGCTACGGGACTTGTCATTAATTCCTGTCCAAAATGGGCATATTGTTAACAGCGCAATATCCCAATCATATAAATTATGATTAGGTTAATCTAGGATTGTGTACTGTCGTCAGGAGGGCTTAGGAACTGTGATGATATCCAATCCTTGTTGAATTTAATTAGAGTGAGCCTGTCGGCATTTTCTGTGGTGAGGCGGGACCTTCTATCAGTGACTATACCCCCAGCGGCACTGAAAACACGCTCTGATGTCACACTAGCAGCTGGGCATGCCAGCACCTCCAAGGCATACAATGACAGCTCAGTCCAAGTGTGCAGCTTGGAAACCCAGTAATTAAAGGGTACAGAAGGGTCGGTTAGGAAGCTGGTACTGTCACTGAGATACTGCTGCACCATGTTGGACAATTGTTGTCTCCTACTCAAGGTCACCGTAGGCAAATTACGTTCTTGATTGGAAGGTCTGTTGAACATCGCCCAGTTGGCGGACATCTTACCCCCACCTCTTCTTGTCATTGATGGCGTTTGTGTCCCAACCAAAGGCTGCTGTTGGAAAGAGCTGGTTCTTCGATGTATAGCGGATTCAGACGGTGATATTGCCAGCAAAATATCAAGAAGAACCCTCTTTACATGATCCATCGTTAAGCCCCTGGATGAGTGCGACAGCAGCGACTGAAATTTGTCTTTGTACCGTGGGTCCAAAAACGTTGACAACCAGTAGAGGTCGCTGTCATAGATGTGTATGACGCGTGGATCTTTGGAGACACATTGACACATTACTTCAGCCATGTGTGCTAAGCTGCAAAGACTCATCTCCTCGGTTACAACAGAATGAAGATCACTACGCGTCGTGGCCTCTAAATCGGTGTCCGCCTCCTCCTCTTCAGCCCACCCATGCTGTACCGACATAAACGTAGGGTTGGGAGTCCCATCAGGGTTCACATCAGTACCAGAGAAAAATAAATCTTCTTCATCATCACCCTCATCACCATCTTCCTGAACCAATGTAGCCTGCTGATATTGGCTAGGGTGGCTAGGATCAGCGATGTTCAATTCTGGCTCCATAGCCATCCGCTGTGCTCTCAAAGCATCTGTTTTGAGATTCAATAGGGATTCTTGGAGCAGGCAGAGCATGGGGATGGTGAGACTTATAATCGACTGATCCCCACTGACAAGTTTGGTACAGTATTCGAAGTTATCCAGCAACTCGCAAAGGTCAGCGATCCAGACCCACTCGAAAGTACTGATGTGTGTGGTATGACTTCCAGGTTGACGGGCATGTTGCAGCTGAAATTCCGCTATTGCCTTCTGCTGCTCATTAAACCTTGCCAGCATATGGAAGGTGGAGTTCCATCGCGTAGGCATGTCGCAAATTAGCCTGTGTTTCGGCAAGTTAAATTGGATTTGAAGGGCAGAAAGACTTGCAGCTGCTGTGGACGAATGTCTAAAGTGGGCGCAAATTCGCCTCACCTTATCCAGTAGCTCAGATAACTCTGGGTATATTTTGAGGAATTTCTGAACTACCAGGTTCAGGACATGAGCCATGCAAGGCACATGTACAAGTTTACCGTGCTTTATTGCCGCCACAAGGTTTGCACCATTATCGCTCACAACTAGACCTGGTTGTAGTTCCAGTGGGGCCAGCCACTCATCGGTCTGTTGCTTGAGACCTTTCCACAACTCTGTTGCAGTGTGACGTGTGTCACCTAGGCAGATAAGCTTCAGAAGAGCCTGTTGTCGCCTTGCAGAAGCAGTACTGCAAAGCTCCCAACTCGGACGTGATGGTGCTTGAGGCTCAGCAGTGGACAAGGAAGTGGCAGAAGCAGATTGGGCACTGGACATATATGAGGAGGCAGACACCCGGAATGATGTTGGGCCCGCTATTCGTGGAGTTGGAAGTATGTCAGATGGTACAGTTTTAGAAGTTGGGACACTCTCCACCAGGTTGATCCAGTGAGCCGTTAGTGAAATGTATCTGCCCTGTCCACAACTACTTGTCCACGTGTCCGTTGTTAGGTGGACTTTGGCGGTGACAGCATTTGTTAAAGCACGTTTTAAGTTGTTAACCACGTGCTGGTGTAAGGCGGGAACGGCACTACGTGAGAAAAAGTACCGGCTGGGTACAGAGTATCGTGGTGCTGCCTCAGCCATCAACTCCCGAAAAGACTCTGTACCCACAAGCCTAAACGGCAGCATTTCCACAGCTAACAACTTGGCTATTTTCGCTGTCACTTTTTGGGAATATGGGTGTGTCGGTTGGAACTTCCGCTGTCTTTCATACAGCTGTGGCACAGACAACTGCACGTTTGGACCAGACTGACAAGAGGATTGACTACTGTCATGTCTGTCTTGTAAAGCACCTTGGGAGGAGTACGCTTGAGCAGGAGCTGAAGCCTGAACACTTGCTGGTGAAGGATGTATCTGAGGTGGCCTCGAAGTGTTTGGATCAGAAGGCACTGATTTTGAACCCTGATAGGGTGCCCACTGAATTGGGTGCTTAAGAGACATATGCTTGCGCATACTGCTGGTGCTCTGGTTTCCTTTTACCGTGCCTCTGCTAAGCCTTGCCTGGCACATCTTACAGATAACCATATTTGGTAATGTTGGGCTATCGTTAAAAAATTGCCACACACTGGCTGTTCGTCCTTTATTTTTAATTGGAGGAAGAGGAGGATGACTCTGTTCAACACCAACTGTGGACACATTTTGGGCAACTGTGTTTGCAGTTTGTGCAACAGTTGGCACAGTTTGTGCCACAGTTGACGCTATTTGGGCAACTGTTCTCACAGTTTGTGTTCTGGAGACAGTACGCCTTTGTGATTTTGCCAGTGGTACATAGCCACTTTCGTCCTCCTGGCTGCTCTCTTGGCTATGCAATTCAGCAATCCAGGTAGGATCTGTGTTGTCATCATCCACCCCTTCCAGTTCAAAGGATTCTGGATAAACTGACTGAGCAGGCTGGCCAGATGAGATGTGTGTCTCATCATCCTCATCATCATCCACCTCCTGAGATACTGTTTGCATTTCGTGAAAGTGTCTTTCCTCAGGACGCGCTACTTCCAAACTTTGGCCATGAGTAGACATTTCTTCTACTTCAAGTATCTCGTCAGGCAGTGACAAAGAAACCCCTTGATAAGAACCGAATAAGTCATCCGAGTGACCAAGGTCCATATCCAAATTTTCCTCTGGCTGCCGATGGGTTGAGGCAATATGACGACTTTGAGGATTGGATGGCGCTGCATTGTCTGTAGCGACACTAGAATGTCTTGCCACGGATGATTGCGTACTGCAAGAACCAGTGGTCGAGGGCGTCTGAGCCATCCAAGATGTTATCTTGTCATGCTCATCCGGCCTCAACACACGTTTTCTTTGAGTACTGGGATTTCTAGGTAGAAAAAAGGATGTTCTATCAATCCTAGGCTGTGTACTTGTACCAGTGCCTTCTTGGGCAAGACTGCTGCGGCCACGAGCTCGTCCCTGTCCCTTTGCAACATCCTTTTTGGTAATTGTTTTTTTTTGAGACATTGTAGACCAATGCACAGTCACCGAGTTGGAGTTAGGTGTTGCTGTATGCGTCACTTGCTGGCGGGGTAAGTGTGTGCGCTCACACTTGGCAGTGAAGCCGCACACTACACTCCCTAAAAAAAATTGGTTTGAAGTGCGCACAGCCACCGAGATGTGGTTAGGTTAGCTGAATGCGTCACTTGCTGGCGGGGTAAGTGTGCGCTCTCACACTTGGCAGTGAAGCTGCACACTACACTCCCTAAAAAAATTGGTTTGAAGTGCGCACAGCCACCGAGATGTGGTTAGGTTAGCTGAATGCGTCACTTGCTGGCGGGGTAAGTGTGCGCTCTCACACTTGGCAGTGAAGCCGCACACTACACTCCCTAAAAAAATTAGTTTCAAGTGCGCACAGCCACCGAGATGTGGTTAGGTTTGCTGAATGCGTCACTTGCTGGCGGGGTAAGTGTGCGCTCTCACACTTGGCAGTGAAGCCGCACACTACACTCCCTAAAAAAATTAGTTTCAAGTGCGCACAGCCACCGAGATGTGGTTAGGTTTGCTGAATGCATCACTTGCTGGCGGGGTAAGTGTGCGCTCTCACACTTGGCAGTGAAGCCGCACACTACACTCCCTAAAAAAATTAGTTTCAAGTGCGCACAGCCACCGAGATGTGGTTAGGTTTGCTGAATGCGTCACTTGCTGGCGGGGTAAGTGTGCGCGCTCACACTTGGCAGTGAAGCCGCACACTACACTCCCTAAAAAAATTGGTTTGAAGTGCGCACAGCCACCGAGATGTGGTTAGGTTAGCTGAATGCGTCACTTGCTGGCGGGGTAAGTGTGCGCTCTCACACTTGGCAGTGAAGCCGCACACTACACTCCCTAAAAAAATTGGTTTGAAGTGCGCACAGCCACCGAGATGTGGTTAGGTTAGCTGAATGCGTCACTTGCTGGCGGGGTAAGTGTGCGCTCTCACACTTGGCAGTGAAGCCGCACACTACACTCCCTAAAAAAATTAGTTTCAAGTGCGCACAGCCACCGAGATGTGGTTAGGTTTGCTGAATGCGTCACTTGCTGGCGGGGTAAGTGTGCGCGCTCACACTTGGCAGTGAAGCCGCACACTACACTCCCTAAAAAAATTGGTTTGAAGTGCGCACAGCCACCGAGATGTGGTTAGGTTAGCTGAATGCGTCACTTGCTGGCGTGGTAAGTGTGCGCTCTCACACTTGGCAGTGAAGCCGCACACTACACTCCCTAAAAAAATTGGTTTGAAGTGCGCACAGCCACCGAGATGTGGTTAGGTTAGCTGAATGCGTCACTTGCTGGCGGGGTAAGTGTGCGCTCTCACACTTGGCAGTGAAGCCGCACACTACACTCCCTAAAAAAATTGGTTTGAAGTGCGCACAGCCACCGAGATGTGGTTAGGTTAGCTGAATGCTTCACTTGCTGGCGGGGTAAGTGTGCGCTCTCACACTTGGCAGTGAAGCCGCACACTACACTCCCTAAGGTGGAGTACGTGCTAGCAGCAACACACTGGTCTGCCACAGAAAAAATAACGCTCTATGGCTTATTAGGAACAAAAATCGATCTGGTGCAAAAACAAAAAGGAAACAGCACCTCAGCTAAGCCTCTGACTGCAGCTGTTAGCAAAGCTGAGTGAGTAAGCTAAGCTATGAGGTCCGTCCTGTGTGCACTCTAAGGCTTCTCCTTCCTTCCCTCCCTGCCTGCCTGCCTACACAGCACTACTCCGTCCTCCTCCTAGCTCTCAGAAGAGCTTTTTGGGTTAATAAAAGGAATCTTCCCTACACTGACAATCCCTGATCTGCTCCAGCATATATCTCTCTCTCCCTATACTAGGTCAGATCGTCTCAGGAATGTGCCCAAAATGGCGGGGACAAGCCTTATATACTGCCTTGCCTGTCATACATGACATAGGCATCACGATGGACAGCAGCCAATCATAGTCCTGACACAACCAACTTTGCTATGCCATTACTGACTATGATTGGCTATCTTCACAAGTTTTCTGACCTAACACGCACGCTGTGCTGACTCGCAACATAACAGATTCTGTATTCGAGAGTCCGACTCCCGAATACAGTATACAGGACTCGGAATCGTAGACTCGTAGGACTCGGAATCGTAGACTCGCTCAGACTCGCTGCTGACAGTGGGTATCTGTGACGAGTCAAGCTTATTGACATTGTATTCCATTGGACTCGTCACTGTGCGAGTCCAAGCTGGGAGATTCGCCGAGTAACGAGTCCTGCGAGTACCTTCAGAATCGCCGAGTCCCGAGTCCTAGCGAGTAGACTCGCCCATCCCTAGTGACTGTTGAGATGACAAGAGTTAGGATTTTAGTTCCCTAACCTGTAGAAACTTATGACGTACAACAGTGTGGTGACTGTTGAGATGACAAGAGTTAGGATTTTAGTTCCCTAACCTGTAGAAACGTATGACGTATAACATGTGGTGACTGTTGAGATGACAAGAGTTAGGATTTTAGTTCCCTAACCTGTAGAAACGTATGACGTATAACAGTGTGGTGACTGTTGAGATGACAAGAGTTACGATTTTAGTTCCCTAACTTGTAGAAACGTATGACGTACAACAGTGTGGTGACTGTTGAGATGACAAGAGTTAGGATTTTAGTTCCCTAACCTGTAGAAACGTATGACGTACAACAGTGTGGTGACTGTTGAGATGACAACAGTTAGGATTTTAGTTCCCTAACCTGTAGAAACGTATGACGTACAACAGTGTGGTGACTGTTGAGATGACAAGAGTTAGGATTTTAGTTCCCTAACTTGTAGAAACTTATGACGTACAACAGTGTGGTGACTGTTGAGATGACAAGAGTTAGGATTTTAGTTCCCTAACTTGTAGAAACTTATGACGTACAACAGTGTGGTGACTGTTGAGATGACAAGAGTTAGGATTTTAGTTCCCTAACCTGTAGAAACGTATGACGTACAACAGTGTGGTGACTGTTGAGATGACAACAGTTAGGATTTTAGTTCCCTAACCTGTAGAAACGTATGACGTACAACAGTGTGGTGACTGTTGAGATGACAAGAGTTAGGATTTTAGTTCCCTAACTTGTAGAAACTTATGACGTACAACAGTGTGGTGACTGTTGAGATGACAAGAGTTAGGATTTTAGTTCCCTAACCTGTAGAAACGTATGACTTACAACAGTGTGGTGACTGTTGAGATGACAAGAGTTAGGATTTTAGTTCCCTAACTTGTAGAAACTTATGACGTACAACAGTGTGGTGACTGTTGAGATGACAAGAGTTAGGATTTTAGTTCCCTAACTTGTATAAACTTATGACGTACAACAGTGTGGTGACTGTTGAGATGACAAGAGTTAGGATTTTAGTTCCCTAACCTGTAGAAACGTATGACGTACAACAGTGTGGTGACTGTTGAGATGACAAGAGTTAGGATTTTAGTTCCCTAACCTGTAGAAACGTATGACGTACAACAGTGTGGTGACTGTTGAGATGACAAGAGTTAGGATTTTAGTTCCCTAACCTGTAGAAACGTATGACGTACAACAGTGTGGTGACTGTTGAGATGACAAGAGTTAGGATTTTAGTTCCCTAACTTGTAGAAACGTATGACGTACAACAGTGTGGTGACTGTTGAGATGACAAGAGTTAGGATTTTAGTTCCCTAACCTGTAGAAACGTATGACGTACAACAGTGTGGTGACTGTTGAGATGACAAGAGTTAGGATTTTAGTTCCCTAACCTGTAGAAACGTATGACGTACAACAGTGTGGTGACTGTTGAGATGACAACAGTTAGGATTTTAGTTCCCTAACCTGTAGAAACGTATGACGTACAACAGTGTGGTGACTGTTGAGATGACAAGAGTTAGGATTTTAGTTCCCTAACTTGTAGAAACTTATGACGTACAACAGTGTGGTGACTGTTGAGATGACAAGAGTTAGGATTTTAGTTCCCTAACTTGTAGAAACTTATGACGTACAACAGTGTGGTGACTGTTGAGATGACAAGAGTTAGGATTTTAGTTCCCTAACCTGTAGAAACGTATGACGTACAACAGTGTGGTGACTGTTGAGATGACAACAGTTAGGATTTTAGTTCCCTAACCTGTAGAAACGTATGACGTACAACAGTGTGGTGACTGTTGAGATGACAAGAGTTAGGATTTTAGTTCCCTAACTTGTAGAAACTTATGACGTACAACAGTGTGGTGACTGTTGAGATGACAAGAGTTAGGATTTTAGTTCCCTAACCTGTAGAAACGTATGACTTACAACAGTGTGGTGACTGTTGAGATGACAAGAGTTAGGATTTTAGTTCCCTAACTTGTAGAAACTTATGACGTACAACAGTGTGGTGACTGTTGAGATGACAAGAGTTAGGATTTTAGTTCCCTAACTTGTATAAACTTATGACGTACAACAGTGTGGTGACTGTTGAGATGACAAGAGTTAGGATTTTAGTTCCCTAACCTGTAAAACGTATGACGTACAACAGTGTGGTGACTGTTGAGATGACAAGAGTTAGGATTTTAGTTCCCTAACCTGTAGAAACGTATGACGTACAACAGTGTGGTGACTGTTGAGATGACAAGAGTTAGGATTTTAGTTCCCTAACCTGTAGAAACGTATGACGTACAACAGTGTGGTGACTGTTGAGATGACAAGAGTTAGGATTTTAGTTCCCTAACTTGTAGAAACGTATGACGTACAACAGTGTGGTGACTGTTGAGATGACAAGAGTTAGGATTTTAGTTCCCTAACCTGTAGAAACGTATGACGTACAACAGTGTGGTGACTGTTGAGATGACAAGAGTTAGGATTTTAGTTCCCTAACCTGTAGAAACGTATGACATACAACAGTGTGGTGACTGTTGAGATGACAAGAGTTAGGATTTTAGTTCCCTAACCTGTAGAAACATATGACGTACAACAGTGTGGTGACTGTTGAGATGACAAGAGTTAGGATTTTAGTTCCCTAACTTGTAGAAACGTATGACGTACAACAGTGTGGTGACTGTTGAGATGACAAGAGTAAGGATTTTAGTTCCCTAACCTGTAGAAACGTATGACGTACAACAGTGTGGTGACTGTTGAGATGACAAGAGTTAGGATTTTAGTTCCCTAACTTGTAGAAACTTATGACGTACAACAGTGTGGTGACTGTTGAGATGACAAGAGTTAGGATTTTAGTTCCCTAACCTGTAGAAACGTATGACTTACAACAGTGTGGTGACTGTTGAGATGACAAGAGTTAGGATTTTAGTTCCCTAACTTGTAGAAACTTATGACGTACAACAGTGTGGTGACTGTTGAGATGACAAGAGTTAGGATTTTAGTTCCCTAACTTGTATAAACTTATGACGTACAACAGTGTGGTGACTGTTGAGATGACAAGAGTTAGGATTTTAGTTCCCTAACCTGTAGAAACGTATGACGTACAACAGTGTGGTGACTGTTGAGATGACAAGAGTTAGGATTTTAGTTCCCTAACCTGTAGAAACGTAGTACGTACACCTGTCTGGTGACTGTTTTGATGACAAGAGTTAGGATTTTAGTTCCCTAACCTGTATTAAGGTAGTACGTACACCTGTCTGGTGACTGTAATGGTTTGAAGAGAGGATTTTAGTCCCTAACCTGTATTAAGGTAGTACGTACACCTGTCTGGTGACTGTTTTGATGACAAGAGTTAGGATTTTAGTTCCCTAACCTGTATTAAGGTAGTACGTACACCTGTCTGGTGACTGTAATGGTTTGAAGAGAGGATTTTAGTCCCTAACCTGTATTAAGGTACTAAGTACAAGAGTGTGGTGACTCTAATGGTCACAGAAAAGCTTGGATTCCAATCTGTATCACCCTGCCTAGATCCTCCTAGATTAGTCCTGAGAAGGACTGTTCTGGTCACTGGAAATCTTGGACTCCGATCTGGATCACCCTGCCTATGTCCTCCTAGATTAGTCCTGAGAAGGACTGTTGTGGTCAGTAGCAGTTTGCAGCCCTGATCCGGATCTACCTATGAGGGCCGCAAATCTGTCCCTAATCAGCAGCAGACACTCTCCCTACACTCACTGTCTGAATGGCTGTGTGCCGAGCACAGCGTGCCGGGAGTTATAAAGGCTCGGTCACGCTGTGCAGGGCGGCCAATCACTGCTATGCCACAACTAACAGGGCTGTGGCATTGCAGTGGTCTGTCAGCCAATCCCTGCACGTGGGCTGGCTCTCAAAAGAGCGCCAACATGGAGAGATGACGACCACGAGCACAGCACGAGTATCGCGAGATTACTCGGTGCTCGGCGAGTCGCCCGAGTACAGTGATACTCGTGCGAGTACCGAGTAGTGCCAAGCATGCTCGCTCAACACTAAACCTTGCCAACATATGGAATGTAGAATTCCATCGTGTGGACATGTCGCAAATTAACCTGTGTTTGGGCAAATTAAATTGCTGTTGAAGGGCAGATAGACTTGCAAGTGCCGTGGATGAATGTCGGAAATGTCCGCAATTTCTACGCACCTTCTCTAGTAGATCAGATAACTCAGGGTAATTTTTCATGAATTTCTGAACTACAAGGTTCAGCACGTGAGCCATGCAAGGCACGTGTTGAAGGTTACCGAGCTTTATTGCTGCAACAAGGTTTTGTCCGTTATCGCTGACAACAAGACCTGTTTGTAGTTGCAGTGGGGCCAGCCACTCATCTGTCTGTTGCTTAACACCTTTCCACAGCTCGGTTGCAGTGTGAGGTGTGTCACCTAGACAGATCAGCTTAAGAAGAGCCTGTTGTCGCCTTGCTGATGCAGTACTGCAAAGCTCTCAACTTTGACGTGATGTTGCGGACAAGTCAGCAGTGGTCAAGGAAGTAGAAGACGCACATTGTGTTGTTGAAGTATATGAAGACGCGGACACCCGGAATGATGTTGTGCCCGCTATTCGTGGCGTTGGTAGCATCGTAGATATTCCACTATTAGACTTTGGGACACTCTCGACCAGGTTGATCCAGTGAGCCGTTAGTGATATGTATCTGCCCTGTCCACAACTACTTGTCCAGGTGTCAGTTGTCAGGTGAACTTTTCCGCTTACAGCATTTGTTAGTGCACGCTTCAAGTTGTTAACCACGTGCTGGTGTAACGCGGGTACGGCAGTACGTGAAAAAAAGTAGCGACTGGGCACAGAGTATCGTGGTGCTGCCACAGCCAACAACTCCCGAAAAGCCTCAGTAGCCACAAGCCTATACGGCAGCATTTCAACAGCTAACAGCTTAGAAATTTGCGCTGTCATTTGTTGAGAAAAAGGGTGTGTGGATAGGTACTTCCACTGCCTCTCATACAGCTGTGGCACAGACAACTGGACATTTGGGGCAGACTCACAAGTCACTTGACTACTGTCATATCTCTCGTCTAACGCAGCTTGTGAGGAGATCGTATGAGTAGGAGCTGCTACATGAACAGTAGATGGTGAAGGACGGATCGGAGGTGGCCTAACGGTGTTGAGATCAGAAGGCCCTGAAGTCGAACCCTGATGGGTCAACCACTGACTTGGGTGCTTAACAGTCATGTGCTTACGCATACTGCTGGTGCTCAAATTTGCTTTGCCCTGGCCTCTGCTTAGCCTGGCATAGCAGATGTTACATATAACGACATTTGCTACTGATAGGCTATCTTTAAAAAATTTCCAGACAATGGATGTTCGTCCTTTAGGTTGTGTTGGAGGAACTGGAGGATAACTCTGGCCAACACAAACTGTAGACACAGT
Source organism: Allobates femoralis (assembly GCA_033576535.1). Taxonomy (NCBI): domain Eukaryota; kingdom Metazoa; phylum Chordata; class Amphibia; order Anura; family Aromobatidae; genus Allobates; species Allobates femoralis. Next base: position 572,343,815 of record JARQOC010000003.1, read on the forward strand.
TTGGCCAACTGTTGTTAAAGTTTGGGCAACAGTTGGTACAGTTTGTGCAACAGTTGACACAATTTGGGCTACTGTTGTCACAGGTTGGAGTCTGGATAAAGGAGTAAGCCTGGGTGCTTTAGGCGGTGGTACATACCCACTTTCCTCCTCCTGGCTGCTCTGTTGGCTATGCATGTCAAGTGTCCAGGTTGGATCAGTGGTCTCATCATCCACCCCTCCTCCTCAAAGTCTTCTGGATAACGTGACTGTTCAGGCTGGCCAGATGAGATGTGTGTTGTGTGTCTCATCATCATCATCATCCTCCACCTCCTGAGACGGTGTATGCCTTTGTTGAAAGGGACATTCTTCAGGACGAGGTGAATCCAAACTTTGTCCATGAATAGAACGTACGTTTTGTTCAAGTATCTGGTCGGGCAGTGACAAAGAAAGGTCAGGTTGTATGAATGGCTGATAAGAACCAAATAAATCATCCGAGTGTCCAAGTTCGCGGTCAAAATTTTCCTCTGTCTGGCGATGGCTTGAGGAAATCGGAAGATTTTGCGGATTAGATGACCCAGCGTTGTCAGTAGCGGCACTTGAATATGGTGTCAAGGATGATTGTGTGCTGCATGAGCCAGTGGTTGAGGTCTTGTCAGCCATCCAAGATGTTGTTTGGTCTTGCTCTTCCGGCCTCAAGACACGTTTAGGTTGAGTACTGGGAAATTTAGACAGCAGAAAGGTGGATCGATCAATCCTCATCTGTCTACTTCTACCAGTGCCTTGTTGTTCACGACTGCTAGGGCCACGACCTCGTCCCTGTCCATTTGCAAACTCTTTTTTGGGCATTTGGTGTTTTTGGGACATTGTTGACAAATGCACAGTCAACAAGATGGAGTTAGGTGTTGCTGTAGGCGTCACTTACTGGCGGATTAAGTGTGTGCTAACACTTGTCAGTGAAGCAGCACACTAGTCCCTGAAAAAATTATTAAGTGCGCACAGCCACCGAGATGGAGTTAGGTGTTGCTGTAGGCGTCACTTACTGGCGGGTTAAGTGTGTGCTAACACTTGTCAGTGAAGCAGCACACTAGTCCCTGAAAAAATTATTCAGTGCGCACAGCCACCGAGATGGAGTTAGGTGTTGCTGTAGGCGTCACTTACTGGCAGGTTAAGTATGTGCTAGCACTTGGCAGTGAAGCAGCACACTAGTCCCTGAAAAAATTATTAAGTGCGCACAAGTAGTCGCACAAGTAGGTGGCGTACGTGCTATTTGCAGCTAGGAGAGCAGCAACGCACTGATCTGCCACAGAAAAAATAAAGCTGAAGGGGTTTTTAGGACCCAAAATCTATCAGCTGCAAAAAAATTGTAAATAGTACCTCAGCTAAGCCTCTGACTTCAGCTATTAGGACAGCTGAGTGAGTAAGCTAAGCTATGAGGTCGGTCCTGTGTGCACTGGTAAGGCTGCTCCTCCCTGCCTGCCTGCCTCCAGTCCTCTACACAGTACTCCTCTGTCCTCCTGGTAGCTCTTACAAGAGCTGTTTGGGGTAAATATAAGGAATTTTTTAGGTTCCCTACACTGACTGACAATCCCTATGATCTGCTCCAGCAACTACCTTACCCTGCTCTAGCTCAGATCTTCACAGAAATGTGCCCAAAATGGCGGTGGCAAGGCTTATATACAGCCTTGCCTGTCATACATGACATAGGCATCACGATGGACAGAAGCCAATCATAGTTCTGCCACGACCAACATGGCTGTGGCATTACTGAATATGATTGGCTAACATGCTTGTCCATCTTCACAAGTTTTCTGACCTAACACGCTAGGCTGTCTCGGAAGCTTTGTCGGAACATAACAGATTCTGTATTCGGGAGTCCCGAATACAGAATACAGGACTCGGATTCATAGACTCGCTCAGAATCGCTAAGACTCGCTCAGACTCGCTCAGACTCGCTGCTGACAGCGGGTATCCGTGAAGCGGTGCGATTCTTTAAACGATTTTGGGGAGATTCAAGCTACATTGCGATGTGATATAGCGAGTCTAGCGAGTGAGAAAAAGTAAACTCTGACAAAACTAGGATTGCCATTGACTTGCATTGGACTCGTTACTGTGCGAGTAATCGCTGGGAGTCCTGCGAGTCCCTTACTACTCGCCGAGTAACGAGTCCTAGCGAGTAGATTCGCCCATCCCATCTCCCGCCACCTGCCATACAGGTGAAGACAGCAGGAGAGGGTCAGGGCCTAGCTTCAGGCAGCCTAGGACCAAAACAGACACAGCACCTCAGGGAGGCCTCACAACTCGCCGGGTGTAGAGATCCCAAACTGATTCCAGACCACCCTGGCTTGTAAAATCAGAGACTGTACCCTGGACTTTACCTGCAACATCAGTAAAGGTACGGAAACATCAACCCTGTGGGTGACTGTTATTGCGGCCCCTGATCCTGCTCCCTTCATAGACTGTCCTGCAACTTTCAGTTTCTACCACGGCCCTAGGGATTTTTCTCCACCTATGGGGAGCGTAACTATCTGGCTGCCCTACTATCACCCTGGAGGTCTGACCCACAGCCCCGGTAAGCATATCGGAACCGTAGGTGGCACCATGGACTACTTTTATTTTTATTATTTTTACTGATTTTTAGTGACCACCAGGGCCACGGGACCGTGCACAGGCCCCCGTGACATCCCCGTGAATCAACGCCCAAAACCGAGTACCTTACGGCCCTGGGGTGGGTAAGCTCTTGGCGTCACGAACATGACCCAGTGCCCGTAAACGACAGGTACTGTGTGCCATGTATTGACTGTGATAAACTTTAAATTGGGCTGCCATAACTGCGCCACACGGTGCGCGAGAAGAAGGGTGGTATAACTGCCGAAGGGGCGCTAAGATAAACCTGACGTCAGCCGACAAAGCTCAGCTGCCCGATACGGAAATACCCGAGAACGCTCAACTCCCCGCCTGAGGAGCCGGAGACTGCTTTTCCCTTTTAAGACACTGGCTGAAATTAACTAGGGGGGGCAAGATGTAGGCGCAAGAGGACTCCGATGCAGCAGTCCCAAACGTAGACTTATCCTGAAATGAAGCGCCGGCCAGGACCTCAGCCGCTGGACCGGCTGCAGCACCTGAAGCTGCAGCACTGATCATGCCGCTTGCTCTGCCGTATGTCCTGAGAGCGGCGTGGTTACCGCAATATTCTGGGGACCCAGATACCCTGGCTGAATTTAGAGAAAAGATGCACAATGTCCTGAATATGTACTCTATGACTGACAAGCAAAATGTGGGGCAACTGACGGGTGCAGCCGAACGTGAGGTCAAGTCCTGGCTGGACACAGATAAAAGGACAGTAACCCAGAAATTTGCCAGGTTAAAAACTGCTTTTGAAACCCGTACAGTAGCTGAGCTAAGAATGAGGTTCTACTGCTGCAAGCAAAGGCCGCAGGACAGCATACAGGACTACGCCTTGAGCCTCCAGGAGGCGCTGTGGGCCATAAAGCAGGTTGTCCCTGAAAGTGTGTGGGAGGAGGATAAAATGCTAATTAAACAGTTTATTGAGGGGCTACATTCACCAATCCATCACACGCAGCTGCATCTATGGGCTATGTAGAACCCAAATCTAGACTTTGTAACCCTGAAGGATAGAGCCATTATAGCGCTACGAGCCCCTGTGACTCCAGACCGTGCACCTCAGCCGCGGCAAGCCATCACCTATTGCTTCCCCGACCACAGCAGAAACCAGTGGACAGACTATAAAACCTGATGCCTCTGATGACTTGTGCTCCCAGGTGCAGCAGCTGACAAGGGAATTGGCCATGCTCCTGAAGGCCATGCAACACCAGCAGGAACCCAAGTCATCAGGGAGGATCCAGTTGGCCGACAGCCCTGAGGACATCTCGTGGGTGCGAGGAAGGAGGAACCCGTCGACCAGAGGAAGACTCAACGACCGCTACGACTCATCAGGACAGCCCATCTGCCGCCGTTGCAATGAGGCGGGCCACCTTGCCAGATCATGTACTTTAAACTGGCGACCCCTGGAGCAGCGGGCCGACTCCCAGGAATGAGACAACCAGGCTCGTCGAATTGGCACGATAGATATGTGGGAGGACGGCCGATCCTATCTATCGTGTTAGATGGCATTCCCACATCTGCTCTATTGGACACTGGCTCGCAGGCGACGACGATTCCGCATATCCTTTACAAAAGATTTTGGGCTGACTCTGAGCACACTCGCCCAGATCCAGACCTTACTATATATGCTGTTAATGGACAGCCGGTATCGCAAGTAAGGTTCAAGGAGGTGACAGTAAAGGTGGGGAGGGTGGAGCTAAAGGGCCAAGGACTTATTGTAGTGGATACTGATCGTCATGAAAGTAACCCAATGATGATACTAGGCACTAATGTTATTGAAAATTGTCCAGGCGAGGTTCTTTTCTTGCTCCAACAGTTTGCAGAAACTGCCAGCACCGGGCAACAGAGGGTCCTACAGAAAGAGATCAATGCCATCCTGTAGAGACAACAGGTAGAGTTGCCTGGTAGGGAAATCGGCAGTGTACGGGTAAGTGACCTGTTCCCCATTGTGTTGCCCCCAAGAGGTGAAATGATGATCTGGTGTCGAGCAGCAATAGGCCTCAGAGGGCAGGATTACCAGGCAATGGTAGAGCCCATGTGCTCAGATAGTAGGCCCACGATCCTGACAGCCGGGGGGTAGTCGATGTGCGCAAGGGGAGGGAACCTGTAAGAGTTTTAAACTGTGGAGAGGAAGAGGTCAAACTGCCCAGATATGCTACCATTGCCAAGCTGTTCACTGTCAACAACAACTCAATCCAGGCAGTGGAACCCTTGACCCCATCCAACCAGGAGGAGGACAACAGCTCCAAGGGACAGCTGGAGGACTGGTGTCAGAAGCTGCATGTCTGCACTGATTCCACCCCTTCTCAACAAAAACGGGTCTTTAGTAAGCATCCATTAGACTTTGGGCGGATAAAAGGGGTACACCATCACATACCCACAGGAGACCATCCACCTGTAAAAGAGAGATTCAAGCCTGTACCACCAGCTCACTATCAGCATGCTAAAGACATGTTATGGGAAATGAAGGAGGCTGGGGTTATTGGAGATAGTTGTAGCCCCTGGGTAGCTCCACTTGCCCTAGTAAGAAAGAAAGATGGCACAATGAGGATGTATGTTGACTATAGGCAGATAAACCGCATAACACACAAGGATGCTTACCCATTACCCCGTATTGTGGAATCACTTGCTGCACTAAAAGCTGCTAATTACTTTTCCACCTTAGATCTTACCAGTGGGTAGTGGCAGGTTTCCGTGGCAGAAGAAGATCGGGAGAAAACCGCATTCACGACGCCGATAAGTCTGTGTGAGTTCAATAGCATGCCGTTCGTACTCTGCAATGCACCAGGAACATTCCAAAGGCTGATGGAGTGTTGCCTGGGGCACCGAAACTTCGAGACCGTGCTGCTGTATCTCAATGATGTCATTGTGTATTCCAAGACGTATGAGGAACATCCGGAGCACCTAGCTGAGGTATTTGAAGCATTGTCGAAGTTTGGTATGAAACTGAAGCCATCAAAATGCCTTTTGCTCAAGCTGAAGGTTCAGTATCTCAGACATGTGGTCAGCGCAGAGGGTGTGGCACAAGACCCTGAAAAGGTCACCGTGACCAGAGACTGGCCAAGACCAACAACCGTCAGAGAGGTACGTCAGTTCTTGGGACTGGCCGGATACTATAGGACATTCATAAAGGGCTTTACGAAAATGGTGGCACCCTTGGAAGATCTCCTGATAGGCCAGACCAAGAAGAGCAAGGCCTCTGGCCCTCCGTTTGAATGGGTTAGATAGAAGAAGACTCCTTTAAACAAATGAAGTGGGTCCTGACCAGTGAAGAAATCCTGGCCTACCTTGAATATAATCTACCATTTGTGCTGTACAAAGATGCCAGTAACGTGGGATTGGGAGCTGTGTTGTCGCAGGTGCAGAAGGGCAAAGAACGTGTAATTGCCTATGCAAACAGGAAGCTCTGTCCTACAGAGAGAAACCCAGAAAACTACAGCTCTTTCAAATTAGAATTCTGTGCCTTAGTCTGGGCCATCACCAAATGGTTCAAGCACTACTTGGCGGCTGCAAAGTTTACCATCTTTACAGATAACAACCAGTTTACTCTCTTGGACTCCGCAAACTAGGTGCATTATAGCAGTGATGGATGGCCCGGTTGTCAAATTATGACTTCACCATCAAATACCGGGCAGGCCGCAAGAACGCCAATGCTAATGCACTGTCAAGAATGCCCCACTTACCAGAAGGGAAGAAGACTCGAATGAGCTAGAAGAGATAGAGCTGCTGGCTTTTCACCGCAAGTGTATCCTAGGGTAACCAAGGTGCTAAACACAAGCGCCGATAGGCCACGCTGAACCCGTTACCTCACCATGGGTGGGAGGAAGCGCAAGACAGCGATCCGGCTGTACACCTAGGTAAAGAGCTGTTGACACGACTCGACTCACTCAGATGCCCCACCTGAGGTGCAGCACCTGTGGAAAGAAAAGAGCAGCTTGTTCATCTACAGGGGTAGGCTGTGCAGACGTTACATGAACCCCCAAACCCATGAGATGGTGTGGCAGATAGTGGTACCAAAGAGAGATGTTCAGATGGTGCTAGAAGCGTATCATGACGAAGCAGGACACTTCGGGTCGAAAAAGGTTGAGGTACTGCTACGCGAGAGGTTCTATTGGGGTGGCGTAGGAACCGCCATTGAAAACTGGTGCAGAAACTGTGGCCCATGCAACCTAAGAAGAAAGGATTGTGACAGTCAGAGAGCTCCACTACAACTAATTATCACTAAGCAGCCACTGGAACTTACAGCCTTGGATCAAGTGAAGTTGACACCCAGCAGGTCAGGCTATACATATGCCCTCAATATGGTGGACCACTATTCTCAGTTTCTGGTGGTAGTGCCCGTAGAGGACTTGACAGTAAGAACCACAGCGAGAAACTTTCAAGCCTACTTCTGTAGACCACATGGGTACCCTGACCTAGTGTTGATGGATCAAGGTCCTGCGTTCGAAGCTGAGCTGCTCCAGGAGTTTTGCAAGTTATATGGGTGTAAGAAAATCTGAACCACACCGTTCCACCCACAGACCAATGGCATGTGTGAGAAAATAAACCAGGTGGTCATTGACCTGTTGAAAACCTTGCCCTTGGAAGAAAGAAACATGTGGCTGGAGAAGTTGCCTGACTTAGTGGACATGTACAACAACATCCCTGTAAGTTCCACCAATGGCACACCAGGGTACTTGATGAGAGCAAGACCTGGGAAACTACGGATTGATCTAGAGATAGGAATAGTCATTTCTGAAACTAATTCACCTGATGCTGATTGGGACACGAAGCGCGAAGAACAGAACAAAAAGTTACAAGAATGCGTAGAAAGAAACTTAAACTAAATTAGAGAAAAGTGTGGCGCCCTGCCAAGCAGGTGTCACAGAGGGGTACTGCACCCGTAATAGAAGTGCAGATGCTCCAGCTGCGGGTGGACCCTAGGATGGTGGGTGGGACCCATTTCCAGCGGTGATAATACACACTGGACTGTGCTGGACAATACATTACCGCTGGGCCCGCATAGTTAGTACCGATCCCCGTTGGGTCAAGTTATATTATGTCTTTATATGCAGATAGTCACAACCCGGAGAGTTAGAACTTTGCCAACAGGTGACCTGAGGACCATGAGGTCTGATAATACTAACTACCGCATCGTTATGTGTGTAAATGTGTAACTTTCCAAGAAAGTGCCTCCCAGCAATGGGAAGAAAACCTAAGTATTCTTGACTGTAAATAGTTTACCAGTTGATGTTGATGATAAAAGAAAATTCTTTTCCCTTTCCCGGTAACAGGTACAGATACTCGTAGACGAGTATATTCAATCAAGGGGGTATGTGGCGCCTCACCAAGCAGGCGTCACAGAGGGGTACTGCACCCGTAAAAGAGGTGCAGATGCTCCAGCTGCAGGTGGACCCTAGGATGGTTGGTGGGACCCATTTCCAGCACTTCCACACTAGCTTACAGGGTGGGAGGTTACCCGGGACAGAATAAAAGCACCTCTAGGGGAAAAAAGAAGGTCTTTGGGCTTTTTGGAGTCGGTCTCTGCCTCTAAGTTGGGACCTTTACAGTCCTTGCTGTAGATGGAGATGGAGGAAGAGGAGAGGGTCTAGGAAGAAGGAGCTTTCCAGAGGAGCAGACAGCCTAAAGGTAGTGAGGGACTCGAGAGAGTTCATCCCAGACAGCTTACCGGGCACCGGAGCCCGCACCTGTGGGATACTTTAGGACCACAGAGAATCCGGAGTCCTGTGGAGTCTTTAATTCTCCTGGGCTCCAGAACAGACCAAAAGAGGGTACTAGGCACCACCGAAGGAACGAGCGGCCAGCCAGTAGAGTGTTACCTGACGGCCGTGAAGGTGAGAGAAGAAAGGAGCTCAGGTTGATTTCAAGTCACCAGACTTCACACCACAAACTGGAAAGCAGGAAGGAACAGACGGGGTTAGAGAAAGAAGGCACACCAAGGGTTCCACCATACCACCTGGGATCCACCTGCAGCCACCTGATAAGTTACCTGTCCTCATAACATCAGGAGTGCTGAACTGTAACTTTGTATGCATGCAAGTGAACAGTAAAGTACCCGGAGGAAAAGTGACTTTTGACTCTGCCTGTATTCCTTCCAATGAACTTGCTTCCATACAGGAATGCTGTACCTGTAGAGGACTTTACCACACTAGCCGCATTACCATCTACCTCCGTCGGACTGTGGCGGCGCTGGTGACACATCACCAGAGACTACAGGTGGTGTCACAACAAACTGTATATAATCCCCTGTAAATATAACCCTTTTTTGAAGATAGGCCCAGGACACGGGATCAGGGGCGGCCACCACTCCCCGTGACACAGTTAAACCCTTGGAGCCTGATGCTCGAGTACCCCAAAGCCTGGGCTCAACAAAAGCAAGAGAAAGATTATAACAAGAGTGCACCAGCTTCTCCCTTATTACCTGGAGAGATGGTTCTAAAAAGAAAACTAAAGACACATAAACTTGATGACCAATGGGAAGCAGAACCTTACAGCCCTTTAACTTTGATAACAAGAAAGTCTGCCTAATCAGTAAAGACAAGGGAGAGACATCAGACCACCTTAAAGGTGGGGTCACACGCGGCGATGTCGCCCGCGACATCGCCGCAAAGTGACGTCACAGCGAAGTCGCGGGCGATATTGCAAGTGCGTCGCGCTGTGTGACAGCGCGACGCAACTGCAAATTATCGCTGGTCGCAGGTTGACAGGTTTATGAGCATGTTCATAAACCTGGCAACCTGTGACCAGCGATTAGGCTGGATCGCGCCGTCTGACACTGCTAGCGGCGCGATCCAGCCTATATCGCAGTGTTGTTGTGGATCGCTCGCTGGGCTGAGCCCAGCCCAGCGAGCGATGGCTCCGCCCACATCGCCGCCGCGTCACCGGCACCGTCGTGCCGTGTGACAGCTGGCCTGCGATGTCGACAGCGACGCGCACCTGCACGTCGCTCGACATCGCAGACCAGATCGCCGCGTGTGTGACCCCACCTTTAGAAATGTCCTGAATAATTGAAGCCAAAATAAGTCATCCCCTGTAAGCCCCAACTTAAAGAAGAAAATAAAGAGAAGATTATACAAACTGTATTTGGAGATTTTCCTGAAAGTTGGCCTCAGTACAATGGAGCCATAATTGTACCATTATTGAATTTCACTCAACCAGTAGAAAGCCCAGAAAGCCCAGAATAACCCGTAGAAGTTCTGTCGCAGCAGAACCAGAAAATCCTGCTATCGATGAATCTGCTAGTCCTATGGTAAGACTAAGACAATACTATGGCATACCAGAATCACGTAGGTCTACATGCAGACGAGTGGATAGTGCAGACATAGCACCAGACGTAGACACTAGTACACAATCGCAACCAGTTGAAACACCTGTGTTGCGTAGATCCAGCCGTAGCAACTATGGTCAGCTCCCGGCTGTTATGATCCTATGACCAAGAAGTAACAAACAGACTTCACAGAAGTAGTTGGCAACTGTACTGACCGCAGTCCCTGACTAAATACCGCAACTAGAAGTAGCCATGGGATGTAACTAACCATGCCCTAGACACCTTGACATGGCCGGAGAACTAGCTACCCCTAAAGATGGAAACAGGAAAGTCTGTCTTGCCTCAGAGCAGAACCCCAAAAGAATAGCAAGCCCCCCACGGATATTGACTGGGAAACAGGAGAGGAAAAATACACGCAGGCAGATAATAGAGTTTAGCAGTTTGATCAGCTCCAACCACCTATATGCTCCAATCCAAAGCAGACTGCCAATCATCAGGATCAGCTGAGGAACTCTCCAAAACACAGCCAGCTGCATCACCAACAACAACCACAGGAGGAAGCTCACAACCAGAATTCTTCATCAATGAATTCACAACACCCGGCCTGGTATAGAGACTAACGTGTCACATGGAAAAAATTTATATATGTTTTCTGGTGTGTGTAAATAGTTAGCCAATCAGAAGGCTGTACAGAAGGGTGGAGGAATTGGAATCAACCACAGGAACATTAAGTAAGGAAGTCAAGTTCCTGGAGGTAGAGAGTAGAAACCAGGACTCCTAAGCCGAGTATGCCCATTGGGAGTAGTACAATGTTAAATAGAGAGAAGTGTCTGAAATGTAAATATGTTTTTGTGTTTATTCATTGCAACCAAGTGAACCCGTAACCACCAAGCCTATAGTGCCTGCAGGACTTATTGCATGAACTTTTACATTTTAATTTTGGTCAGTAATTTGAATTCAACATTTAAGACAGAAATTGGGCAGTATGAGGCAGGGTGTAACGGGTCTTTACCTGGTTTAAGAAGTAGCGATAGACAGGCTTCATTAAAGCAATCGGGCATAGAAGCAGAATTGATAATATAAAAAAATAATAATAATTTTGAAGAAGGAGGTAAGCTGTGGTATGAGAAATGGTTTTAATAATTTGTAAAATTCCGCTGAGTATCCGTCTGGGCCAGATGCCTTGAATAATTTAAGAGATTGAATGACCAAACCCACTTCTTCTGATGAAAATGCTTTGTTTAAAATCTCACTCTGAGAACGTGTTGCATTTCTGGTGCGGACGAGATTGGGTGATTTGTGCCCAGGCATCCGCTGCGCACAGATCACATATGGGAGTGAATGGGTGCGCACGGTCATGCGCAGTCAAGCGCAGCACCGTGCGCTCCCATTATAAAGATAGGGGCTGGTGGTGCTGCGCTCACATTGCGGCTCCCCTCCGCAGAACGCTGCGGAGGGGAACACTAATGCGAAAGTAGCCTAAGACAGTATTCTTTCTGCTCAACAAAGATCCCAATCAATAAGTAGCATTCTGCTTTATCTTTTATCACATTCTGCATGGAGTAGTCAAGGTCTTTATGGAACAGGACAGCAACCCCACGTTTCTTCTTCGAAAAAAAGACTTCTATGCATTCCGGGTAATGCTTATTACGAAGCAAGGGGTGTTTTCCACAAAGTCAGTGAGTATCCTGTAAAAACACAATATGTGGGCCAATACGGGTAACATGATCTAAAACTTTTCTGCATTTCACTGGTGTGTTAAGACCTAATACGTTCCAGGATAGTAATTTGAGTGAATCAATATTACCATGGGAAGTTACAGTATTAGAGGTGCCCATGCTATCCTATACCACATTTAGGCCATGAAGAGGTAATATTGAATGAGAACTGACTGGGTATGGGTCCGTCCCAGCGAGGAAGCCCAGACACCCAGGAAAACGGAGAAAGAACTGTGCCTAGGGTAGAGGAAGAACCCACCCGCCAATTGTCCCAACAGTAACAGAAAAAGCATAAAAGGCATCATTACTTTACAGTGTCTCGACCAGAAAATCCTCCTATAGTCAATAATCACATTAAGTATAGCAAGTAAGTACCAAACAAAAAGCAATACAGTAACCCAGCATGTGGAAATGTTTAAATCTATATCCCAGCTGTCCGTTAGAAGTAAGAAAAACTGTGAAGAATATCAAAAATAGAGTTAAGTGAAATCAAAAGTAAAATGAGTCATGTGTCTGGAGAAGAAGCCCGAGTAGAGCGACGTACCTCTTCCATTGCCTCATCCGGGTCATTGAAAAAAAAAAACGTTTTTCCTCGAAGCTCCACCCTGAGGTGTGCTGGGTAGAGTATAGCAAAACGTGTATTCCTGTCATGGAGGATCTAACAAACAAGAGAAAAAGCTCAATGTTTTGCAGCTACCACTACAGTCTTGAAAGTCATGAAAAATAAGAAGGGAATGTCCATATTTCACTTCCAGCAAAGCCTGAAACGTGCGAAAGAGCAACATTTTGTCCTGATAATTCAGCAGTTTGAAGATAACCGGGCATGGGCGGGAGTTCATCTCTGGGATGGAGGGCCAAGCCTATGGGCTCTCTCTACCACCATGGAGCCAAGTCGATCAGGGAGATTAAGTGCTCGTAATATCCATGATGAGGTAAAGTGAGGTAAATATTTCACTGATTTCGGAACTCCAATAAGCAGTGGCGTAACGATCGCGGTCGCAGCAGTCGCCGCTGAGACCGGGCCCGCACCTGTAGGGGGGCCCGTACCTCTCTGCAGGGGAGCCCGGGTCTCCAGCCGCCCCCGCGACCGTGATCATGTGTCAGAAGAGAGGAGGTGAAGTGGGGGAAGCTTCCTGCTTCCCGAGGCTGATCCCACCCCTCCTCTCATCTGCTGCCCCGGCTCCCTGGCCTGCAATGTACGCAGGTAACAGCAGCGCTCAGTGCAGCATCTTCCCCCTGGGTCCTCATCTGTAGCTGACAGCACATTCCCCCCCCCCGGTCCTCATATGTACCCTGTTTCCCCGAAAGTAAGGTAGCTGTAAGCACACAACCACCCCCCCCGGTCCTTATCTGTAGCTGACAGTGTGGCGCCCCGCAACGAGTGTGTCACAGGAGGGTATTGCAGCCAAAACAGCAGCAGCAATATTCTCTGACTAAGCGATGACACAGTTAACTCAGAGATCCATACCCTACATGCATCATCAGCATAAAGGGCCAATAAGGTCCTGGTGGGCGGAGTGTAGTGGTAGTGTGTAGTGGAGAACTGATTGCAAAAAGTTAGTCGAGTCTAAAAGAGACAACTGACTTGGCAACGTAGGAGAAGGGAGCAAAACCAACAAGCTCTGCAACCTAGGAGAGGTGGCCTGCACAGTTCCGTGCAGCCCCCTGGCCATCACCCCGGTTGAGCGCCATTATTCCCGGTGCCTTAACAACCGAACTACGGGCATCTACATGCGGGTCCAAAAACATCCCGTGCCCATCTACAGCCGGTTTGCTGGTACCGAAGCTAAACCTAGGCTGATCGCCTAGATTTAGTGTACTTGTTCTTGTCTCCCTCATCCTCATGTAAAGCGCCATGGAACCTAATGGCGCTATATAAATAAATAATAATAATAATAATAGTTCAGCACTGCTATGCGAACCAGAGGAGTGGGGGGACTGCTTTACAGGAGCAGCCCAATGGAGTTTGGGAGGTTTGATGAACTATTAGGTGAACTGTTCAGTGTAATTCTGAAATAAATTTTGAAGTTATACAGTGACTTTTCTTCCATCCTGGGAGCGCTCGTGATCCAAACCAGATGTTTTTGTGGAGCCCCAAGGGACGTGGGGTACTCGGTACCGGACCGATCTGCGTCGGGGATGTCACTGGTGGCTTGGTCCGGACCGTGTCCCTGGCTCAGCACAATAATAGGGGGATATTTACAAGGGATATTGTCACGGGTGACGCCACCCACTTGGTGCGGCCAGTAATGGGGCCACCGCTGCTGCAGAACCTCCGGGGGTGATGGAATGGCAGCGGGGATGGTATAGTTCCAGTGGGTGGCAGTAAGGAATTAAAGTCTATGGTGTGTGTGTGTTGTTGGAACACACTTACTTGCAGACACTGCAGGGATCTCTCCTCAGCGTTGGTGCTGACAGGCTGTGGCTCTGCAGGTTGAGGTCTTCTTGGTGCAAGCCTGTATGGGAGAAAGGGTCTGCAGATGGAAGTAGGCAGGAGGCAATGCAGGGTTTCCAAGGCTTTACTTAGTTCTTTCAAGCAAGTACAGGTTATTCACAGTTCTCAGTACACGGTTGTTCTCTACCCCCTTTCCGGGTTCCTTCTTTTCCTGCAGCCAGGCTCCTCTCTCCTTGTGACCCCTCACACAGTCTCTTAGTGTACCTTTCCGGGCTATTACTCTTTCTCCGTCTTACACGGGGGTGTGCGGACGCTGGACAGTATAGCGGTGACTCGGGCTCCTGTGAGTCCTAGTGCGTCACTTAGCTGCCTGTCTTTAGGGTTAGGAACTCCAGCCTGAAACTGAAGCTCCCCGTCAGTGAATCTGGGGATACCGGGTAAATCGTCGGTCCCCTTCAGAGCTGACACTCTGCCTTAGCCCAGCCTGCAACAGTCCTCTAGCATGAGGCTCTGCCAGGCTCCTTCCTCTGTTTCCTTCGGTATCTAGGAGGGCTTTTCCACCTGCTGTTAGTAGCTTCAGCTGCTGTCTAGGGCACGGGTTGCACCGTCCCTTCTCTGTCTCTCACACTCCTGGTGGTTTCAGCATCTTGGACGGGCTTTCCCCCCCATCTGGCTCGCATTGGCTCAGTACGGGTCTGCGCTCCTCAGCTTAGGCTCTTCCAGGACGTGTGTTCTCTTTCTGTCTTTTCATCTCAGCACCATGGCTTACTAACTTCCTTTTCTCCTCCCCCTCTCTATATACTGTCAGTCACCTGACCTTCTGGTGTGCCCAACCCACTCCTCATCCACCACTCCTCTGGTCTCATATAGTATCTAACCTCAGAGCTGGATGTGACCTCCTTCTATGCGTGGGGATGTGGGCTGTGAGGGTGTAGTGTTTACTATGTCCTACCTGCCTGGCTGCAGTACCCTTCTGTGGCCTCCTGTACGCAGGGACGCCACATTCTCCCGGAGTTAAACAGCGCGTCCGCGCGCGACTCGACATTGGTTACCCTGAAAACATTTTTATATTATATAACAATAAACATTAAGGATTCTTGGTTTCTTCCCATCCGGGAGGCACAATTCTTGGAACGTTGCATCTATTATATAATTGCCGTAGCGACTTCCGTCGGAGCGGCGCAACTTCCGGTGGCTTTGTTAGCGCGAGCGAGCTGCTTCTCCTGGACTCTCCCCATGGCCGCATAGCGGCCACGGCGACTCACGAAGCAATGCCCGCAAAGCGGGCATTGCGAGTCGTTGCAGTCTTGCGAAGCAACAAAGCCACAGGGGCTGGCTAAGAGCATGGCGCTGTAGTGTACACCGCTATGGTATACTACAGTCCCATGGCCATACGCTTTACACCTGACAGGCGTATGGCCATGGGACTGTAGTATACCATAGCAGTGTACACTACAGCCCCATGCTCTTAGCCACCCCCTCAGTGCGCCGCCCCTACCCCTAAGTCGCAACCCGCTAAGCCCCGACCACCTAACCCCCGACCCGCAGCATCCTAACCCCCCGCCGATACCCCCTAAGCCCCGCCGCCCGGCGCTGTAGTGTACACCGCTATGGTATACTACAGTCCCATGGCCATACGCTTTACACCTGACAGGCGTATGGCCATGGCACTGTAGTATACCATAGCGGTGTACACTACAGCCCCAAGCTCTTAGCCATCCCCTCAGGGCGCCGCCCCTACCCCTAAGTCGCCACCCGCTAAGCCCTAAGCCACCGCCGCCCTCAGTGCACCGCCCCTACCCCTAAGTCGCCACCCGCTAAGCCCCGACCACCTGCGCCGCCCCTACCCCTAAGTCGCCACCCGCTAAGCCCCGACCACCTAACCCCCGACCCGCAGCATCCTAACCCCCCGCCGATAACCCTAAGCCCCGCCGTCTACCCCCTAAGCCACCGCCGCCCTCAGTGCACCGCCCCTACCCCTAAGTCGCCACCCGCTAAGCCCCGACCACCTGCACCAACCCTACCCCTAAGTCGCCACCCGCTAACCCCCGACCACCTAACCCCCGACCCGCAGCATCCTAACCCCCCGCCGATACCCCTAAGCCCCGCCGTCTACCCCCTAAGCCACCGCCGCCCTCAGTGCGCCGCCCCTACCCCTAAGTCGCCACCCGCTAAGCCCCGACCACCTGCGCCAACCCTACCCCTAAGTCGCCACCCTCTAAGCCCCGACCACCTAACCCCGACCCGCAGCATCCTAACCCCCCGCCGATACCCCCTAAGCCCCGCCGTCTACCCCCTAAGCCACCGCCGCCCTCAGTGCACCGCCCCTACCCCTAAGTCGCCACCCGCTAAGCCCCGACCACCTGCGCCAACCCTACCCCTAAGTCGCCACCCGCTAAGCCCCGACCACCTAACCCCCGACCCGCAGCATCCTAACCCCCCGCCGATACTCCCTAAGCCCCGCCGTCTACCCCCTAACCCACCGCTGCCCTCAGTGCGCCGCCCCTACCCCTAAGTCGCCACCCGCTAAGCCCCGACCACCTGCGCCAACCCTACCCCTAAGTCGCCACCCGCTAAGCCCCGACCACCTAACCCCCGACCCGCAGCATCCTAACCCCTCGCCGATACCCCCTAAGCCACCGCCGCCCCTAAGCCCCTACCCCCTAAGCCCCGCAGCAGCCCCTAAGCCCCTACCCCCTAAGCCCCGTAGCATCCTAGGCCCCCGCCGATACCCCCTAAGCCCCGCCGCCTATCCCCTAAGCCCCCGCCGTCCCCTAACCTAACGACGCTGTCACCTAAGGCCCTACACCCGAAGCCCCCGCTGTCCCCTAACCTAACGCCCCCGTCGATCACTTACATCCCTTCAAGTCATCTGATCGTCCGATCCACAAGTCCTCCGTCCGGCCAGGCGTCCTCTTCCTCCGGCCCCGGGGGTCTTCTCTCTTCTTTCCGCCATCTCCGCCTCTTCGTCCGGCCCCGGGGATCTTCCAGCTCCGACGTCCTCTTCCTTCTCATTAAGATAGAATGGACGAAAAATCCCCCATTCTACCTCAATGAGATCTGAGGACCTCTTCTGATTGGTCGCTGTATACTGCCCTCAGCCAATCAGAAGAGCCCCTCAAAACTGAGACGCAGTTCTCATTCCGGTCCGCCGTTTTTTTTCCCATTGACATACATTAGCGGTGTGTCGGCGATTTTATGGCCGCCCACCTGGTTCTATTTCTCGGCCTTAAAATCGCGGACACACCGCTAATGCATCTCTATGGGCAGTCAGCCCGATTTCAGATTGAACGCCGACCAATCAGAATTCGAGCTGACTGCCCATAGAGATGCATTAGCGGTGTGTCCGCGATTTTAGGGCCGACAAATAGAACCAGGTGGCCGCCATAAAATCGCCGACACACCGGTAATGTATGTCAATGGGAAAAAAAAAGGCGGACCGCAATGAGAACTGTGTTTCACTCGCAAGTAAAAAAATAAATAAATTAAATAATAAAAAAAATAATTTAAAAATAATTTAAAAATAATATAAAAATATTTAAAAATATTAAATAATTAAATAAAAATAATAATAAAAAAAATAAAAAATGCGGACCTGAATGAGAACTGTCTCTCACTCTCACTTAAAAAAATAAATAAATTAAATAATAAAAAAAATAATTTAAAAATAATTTAAAAATAATAAAAAAATAATTAAAAAATATTAAATAATTAAATAAAAATAATAATTAAAAAAAAAAAAAATGCGGACCTCAATGAGAACTGTGTCTCACTCTCACTTAAAAAAAAAAATAAATTAAATAATAAAAAAAATAATTTAAAAATAATTTAAAAATAATAAAAAAATAATTAAAAAATATTAAATAATTAAATAAAAATAATAATAATAAAAAAAAAAAAAAAATGCGGACCTGAATGAAAACTCTGTCTCACTCTCACTTAAAAAAATAAATAAATTAAATAATATAAAAAATAATTTAAAAATAATTTAAAAATAATAAAAAAATAATTAAAAATTAATAAAAAAAAAAATTTCAAATAATAAATAATTCAATAAAAATAATACTAAAAAAATTTAATATATGCTAATTATATTAGCCCTTTCAGCGGACCTGAAAGAGAACTGGGTCTCAGCCTAAATAATAAATTTAATAATAAAAAAAATAATTAAAATATAATAAAAAAATAAATAAAAAATAATAAATAATTAAATAAAAAAAAAAAATTAAAAACATAATGCTAATAATAATAATATTACTGCTAAAAATAATGCTATTAATGCTAATAATTATGTTATTAATGCTAATAATAATGTTATTAATGCTATTATTAATGCTAATAATGCTATTATTAATGCTATTAATGCTAATAATAATGCTATTAATGCTATTAATAATGTTATTAATGCTATTATTAATGCTAATAATGCTATTATTAATGCTATTAATGCTAATAATAATGCTATTAATGCTATTAATAATGCTATTAATGCTATTAATTCTGCTATTAATGCTATTAATGCTAATATTTATAATATTCATGGTATTATTAATGCTATTAATGCTAATAATAATGCTATTAATTCTATTAATGCTAATAATAATGCTATTAATGCTATTAATAATGTTATTAATGCTATTATTAATGCTATTAATGCTAATAATAATGCTATTAATGCTATTAATAATGTTATTAATGCTATTATTAATGCTAATAATACTATTAATAATGCTATTAATGCTAATAATAATGCTATTAATGCTATTAATAATGCTATTAATGCTATTAATTCTGCTATTAATGCTAATATTTATCCTATTAATGCTATTATTACTATTAATAATGCTATTAATGCTAATATTTATCCTATTAATGCTATTAATGCTAATAATAATGCTATTAATGCTATTAATAATGCTATTAATGCTATTAATTATGCTATTAATGCTATTAATGCTAATATTTATCCTATTCATGGTATTATTAATGCTATTAATGCTAATAATAATGCTATTAATTCTATTAATGCTAATAATAATGCTATTAATGCTATTAATAATGTTATTAATGCTATTATTAATGCTAATAATGCTATTATTAATGCTATTAATGCTAATAATAATAATGCTATTAATGCTATTAATTATGCTATTAATGCTATTAATTCTGCTATTAATGCTAATATTTATCCTATTAATGCTATTAATGCTAATAATAATGCTATTAATAATGCTATTAATGCTATTAATTATGCTATTAATGCTATTAATGCTATTAATGCTAATATTTATCCTATTCATGGTATTATTAATGCTATTAATGCTAATAATAATGCTATTAATTCTATTAATGCTAATAATAATGCTATTAATGCTATTAATAATGTTATTAATGCTATTATTAATGCTATTAATGCTAATAATAATGCTATTAATGCTATTAATAATGTTATTAATGCTATTATTAATGCTAATAATGCTATTAATGCTAATAATAATGCTATTAATGCTATTAATAATGCTATTAATGCTATTAATTCTGCTATTAATGCTAATATTTATCCTATTAATGCTATTAATACTATTAATAATGCTATTATTGCTAATATTTATCCTATTAATGCTATTAATGCTAATAATAATGCTATTAATGCTATTAATAATGCTATTAATGCTATTAATTATGCTATTAATGCTATTAATGCTAATATTTATCCTATTCATGGTATTATTAATGCTATTAATGCTAATAATAATGCTATTAATTCTATTAATGCTAATAATAATGCTATTAATGCTATTAATAATGTTATTAATGCTATTATTAATGCTAATAATGCTATTATTAATGCTATTAATGCTAATAATAATGCTATTAATGCTATTAATAATGCTATTAATGCTATTAATTCTGCTATTAATGCTAATATTTATCCTATTAATGCTATTAATACTATTAATAATGCTATTAATGCTAATATTTATCCTATTAATGCTATTAATAATGCTATTAATGCTATTAATTCTGCTATTAATGCTAATATTTATCCTATTAATGCTATTAATACTATTAATAATGCTATTAATGCTAATATTTATCCTATTAATGCTATTAATGCTAATAATAATGATATTAATGCCATTAATAATGCTATTAATGCTATTAATTATGCTATTAATGCTAATAATGCTAATATTTATCCTATTCATGGTATTATTAATGCTATTAATGCTAATAATAATGCTATTAATTCTATTAATGCTAATAATAATGCTATTAATGCTATTAATAATGTTATTAATGCTATTATTAATGCTAATAATGCTATTATTAATGCTATTAATGCTAATAATAATGCTATTAATGCTATTAATAATGCTATTAATGCTATTAATTCTGCTATTAATGCTAATATTTATCCTATTAATGCTAATAATAATGCTATTAATGCTAATAATAATGCTATTAATGCTATTAATAATGTTATTAATGCTATTATTAATGCTAATAATGCTATTATTAATGCTATTAATGCTAATAATAATGTTATTAATGCTATTAATAATGCTATTAATGCTATTAATTATGCTATTAATGCTATTAATGCTAATATTTATCCTATTAATGGCATTATTAATGCTATTAATGCTAATAATAATGCTATTAATGCTATTAATAATGTTATTAATGCTATTATTAATGCTAATAATGACATTATTAATGCTATTAATGCTAATAATAATGCTATTAATGCTATTAATAATGCTATTAATGCTATTAATTAGGCTATTAATGCTATTAATGCTCACATTTATCCTATTAATGCTATTAATAATGCTATTAATGCTAATAATAATGCTATTAATGCTATTAATAATGTTATTAATGCTATTATTAATGCTAATAATGCTATTATTAATGCTATTAATGCTAATAATAATGCTATTAATGCTATTAATAATGTTATTAATGCTATTATTAATGCTAATAATGCTATTAATAATGCTATTAATGCTAATAATAATGCTATTAATGCTATTAATACTGTTATTAATGCTCATAATACTGCTAATAATGCTATTAATACTGCTATTACTGCTAATAATAATGCTATGGCTTATATTATTGCTATTGATGATGCGATTATTATTTAAAAATCTTTAAAAAAACAATAAACATATTTTAGATACCCGATGCATTTGCATCAGGCTAACAGCTATAACTACTATAATCAAATTAATGCACGTTCTAGAATCCCGATGCATTTGCATCGGGCTCACAGCTAGTTAACTATAAACAAGTGCATGGGTATCTATACTCATCATTACCCTCTTTTCTCTTATAAAAGACATTATGAACATTACTTCGTATAAAAGTATAAAATCTCTCTTCTTTTCAAAAAGTGCTAAAACTTTCAAAAATTCTCAAAAGGTGCAAAAATGCTCAAAAAGCAGCTTCAAAGTTCTGGATTCAAAACAGTCACTTGCACAATCTCGCGTGCAGCTGGTCTTAAAACCAAAGGGGAGCACACAAGTGTGCTCAACTATTTACAAGAGAGTTCTTATCAAGTCATTGTCTATGATATTAAATGTTCAAATAAAACATATAAGACAGACAGGGGTATGCTAGCATTCACTCAGGTAAGGTTGGGGTTCAATAAGGAACAGTGTACATTCACACTTACAAGTCTTCATCTGTTTCTTCTTGATGCAGGACACGGGTCTTACTCCTGATCCTTCTTCTCCATCTTCTGGATCTCACGGTCGCGGCGGGCTACGTTTTTGGCCTCCTTAGCGCGGGCCACCATTTCCTGCTTTTGCGCTAGCCTCTCGACCTCCTCCTTCTCCCATTTTCTCACATATCTTCTGATGTATTCCTCTCGGGTTATGACTTCCGCGGGGCCTACTGCGCCTTCAGGGTCTCCTATAAAGCCCATCAAGTCTTGGCAGTCTTTACTCCGCTCCCACCAGCAACGCAGCTGCTCCCCTCTCACCTCGAGTGTTTTGGGCGCAGGTATCAGGGGCTCCGGCAGCTTCAGGAACACTTCCGGTAAAGCTCCGAGCGGGTCGGCTTCCTTCCACGCCTTGTTCAGTATCGGCGGCGGGGTAGTCACGTCTACCAGTATGGCCGTCCTGCCTTCGGCCTCGCTCTCTGCACGTCTGTGCGGCTCCTCGACCCAGCCGGGTCGCTGCAACTGAGCTTCATAGTTCGGGCGGCCGATGTCGATTTGAATCCGGGTCCTATTTGCTTCTTGAACCCGTGTCATCCTTGGGGGCAGCCGCCGCAGTACACCCCTCCGGGTATCTAGGACGTAGGGACGCTCTTCACCGCCTTCAGCCATCTCTGCTGGTCCGCAAATGGTCTTTCCCTGGCCGGGTTCCTCCACTAATGCAATCTGTGGGCCCTCCGGGATCACACTTAGGCTTTCGTCTGCAGCTCTCGTCTCGGCGTCCTCCGCTTCCGTCCTCGTGTCTCTGAATGGCGACTCCTTCTCTTCCGGTTGCCTGCTCCGCCCCCTTCTGATGACGATTTCCTTCTCAGTTCGCGCCAGCTTCTTGGTAGGAGGGTCTAGGGGCGGCGGCTCTTCCTTGAGAGTGACAGCTGGCTCTCCCGGAGTTAAGGAGAGCCAGGGCGGGACCTTCTTTTCGCGCCTTGGACCGGACCGGCCCACGATGGGAGTCTTAGGAACGCCTCCCCTGCACATGGCGCTAGTCCCTGGTGGCCGCCATTGGGGTCAGATTTTGGCGGGAAAAGTCCAGAAACAGTTCTTTTGGCGCACAAGGTCCAATTCTTTTGGACCGGGTAGATCCTGTTCGTGACGCCAGGTTGTGGAGCCCCAAGGGACGTGGGGTACTCGGTACCGGACCGATCTGCGTCGGGGATGTCACTGGTGGCTTGGTCCGGACCGTGTCCCTGGCTCAGCACAATAATAGGGGGATATTTACAAGGGATATTGTCACGGGTGACGCCACCCACTTGGTGCGGCCAGTAATGGGGCCGCCGCTGCTGCAGAACCTCCGGGGGTGATGGAATGGCAGCGGGGATGGTATAGTTCCAGTGGGGGGAACTGTATCCCCCGGGGCAGTAAGGAATTAAAGTCTATGGTGTGTGTGTGTTGTTGGAGCACACTTACTTGCAGACACTGCAGGGATCTCTCCTCAGCGTTGGTGCTGACAGGCTGTGGCTCTGCAGGTTGAGGTCTTCTTGGTGCAAGCCTGTATGGGAGAAAGGGTCTGCAGATGGAAGTAGGCAGGAGGCAATGCAGGGTTTCCAAGGCTTTACTTAGTTCTTTCAAGCAAGTACAGGTTATTCACAGTTCTCAGTACACGGTTGTTCTCTACCCCCTTTCCGGGTTCCTTCCTTTCCTGCAGCCAGGCTCCTCTCTCCTTGTGACCCCTCACACAGTCTCTTAGTGTACCTTTCCGGGCTATTACTCTTTCTCCGTCTTACACGGGGGTGTGCGGACGCTGGACAGTATAGCGGTGACTCGGGCTCCTGTGAGTCCTAGTGCGTCACTTAGCTGCCTGTCTTTAGGGTTAGGAACTCCAGCCTGAAACTGAAGCTCCCCGTCAGTGAATCTGGGGATACCGGGTAAATCGTCGGTCCCCTTCAGAGCTGACACTCTGCCTTAGCCCAGCCTGCAACAGTCCTCTAGCATGAGGCTCTGCCAGGCTCCTTCCTCTGTTTCCTTCGGTATCTAGGAGGGCTTTTCCACCCGCTGTTAGTAGCTTCAGCTGCTGTCTAGGGCACGGGTTGCACCGTCCCTTCTCTGTCTCTCACACTCCTGGTGGTTTCAGCATCTTGGACGGGCTTTCCCCCTCATCTGGCTCGCATTGGCTCGGTACGGGTCTGCGCTACTCAGCTTAGGCTCTTCCAGGACGTGTGTTCTCTTTCTGTCTTTTCATCTCAGCACCATGGCTTACTAACTTCCTTTTCTCCTCCCCCTCTCTATATACTGTCAGTCACCTGACCTTCTGGTGTGCCCAACCCACTCCTCATCCACCACTCCTCTGGTCTCATATAGTATCTAACCTCAGAGCTGGATGTGACCTCCTTCTATGCGTGGGGATGTGGGCTGTGAGGGTGTAGTGTTTACTATGTCCTACCTGCCTGGCTGCAGTACCCTTCTGTGGCCTCCTGTACGCAGGGGCGCCACATTTTTACTCTTATTATTTCTGACGAACCTACTGGCTGGAGGTTCTGAGTGTCCAACACGTAGCTGCAAACCTGCAGTGGATACAGCTTTACTCCTGCACCCTACACTTGTAACAAGACATCTAAAAGGTGAGGAGCTTTCTTTCTGACTATACTAGAATTTTATTACATCTGCACTTAGATCTGCGCCTCTCTCCTTCTCATCTCCCTCCCAACCAGGACCGTACAACCCTGAGGAGTCCACGAGTAGTATAGTCATGCTGATGACACACAACTATACATTTCTTCCCCTGACTTTATTACCTGTGAGGTAGCACCCGGGGAATCTGCTTGCATAACGACAACAACACGTGTTTATAAGTTAACCAATGTCTACTCGTTTATTTTCACATATTAATAACATAACCCGGGTAGCATGCTTGACACATATCACATTGATGATAAACACCATACATAAATACACCAAACACTTACATATAACATTACATAACACTTATATTGCACATAACATCTTATAGTTACCCGGGACCTTTAACCACCTCTCTGTCCCCATTGGAGCTCTAACAACCGCTCCAGTGGTGGCTAAGGCCTCCGGCCTATCTACATTACACATACATTTAGCAGTTTACCATATATATATTTATCAACGGTGACTCCTCTGGGTTCAGAACAGGGATTGAGCAACCTGAGTCACGGGTACGCCATGCCTCGTCAAGGGGCTCCTTTCTGGACGTATCTCAACCACACGTCCAGGTCAGTGCCCACCTGGTTCAACCACAGTTTCCCCACTCTAGGAGCCCTTCTAACCCCTGCTTCTGACCTTCGCTATATACCTTTCAACGGGCCCTGTGTGTCCCAATGGCGGTACCTGCCGCCTGGCTTTAGTCACCCAGCTCGATGACTCCACATTTACCCCGTAGTGAGGATTCCTGCCTGACCGGGACCTTACATATCACATGTGATCCATCATACAATATTCATGGATCCCATGCATCCTCACATCCGCTCACAGCCCATCATAATACATCCATGGACTGTGGCTCCTCCATGACCATAACAGGGACCCGGTCAACCGTAGAATCCAGGCTAACCCCGCGTCACCATGGCCTACTCACCACGGTACGGGCCACCAGTCGCCACCAAACCTCCATCTCATGGCAGGTCTCCAGGTCGATGACTGTACCCTGCGTCTGAGTAGCACCCTATCGGATCAGCCATGGTTACCCTTCTAGGAGCCTTCGTGACCCCTGTTTCTGGCCACAGGCACACCCACACCATTAGAGGCCGTGGTTGAGGGACAGGTACCCACTGCAAGCAGCAGGCCAAGCCTCCCTCTCGTTCCACAGGGACAGAACGCCTCCAATATCATCCACTCCAGCTGGGGCTCTCCCACAGACACCGTACATGGCCTTTCTATCTAATCCATAATACACATATACAGTTACACAGGTGCCTCACTGACTATCTAGTCGGACCGCAGGGCAGCTATGCCCGCCTGGCACATCTCACGCACCAGGTGCACAGTTCACACAAGCATTCGGGAACTGCTTCTTACCTGGCACGGATCCGGGTCTCACTGCCTGGGTCACGGGTCCACAAAGCGTCCCCAAGGGCTCCTTTCCCGGACGTGTCTCAACCACACGCCCGGACCAGTATCCACCGGGTTCAGCCACGGCTTCCCCACTCCAGGCGCTGTCACGACCTCGGTCCTAAGCACCGGCATGGAGCTAGCATGCTCCCATCATACACATGCACACAGAGCCCTGGACTGCTCTGCACTCAAGCTGCTCTCTCTCTGGTCTCTGAGTTCTGAGTTTTTTCAATCACTCAGCTGGCAGGCTCTTATCGTGCCTGCCACTCCCACTCTGACTCATCCAGCTGGGCTGCTATAACTCAGGACACACCCATCATTTCATGCACACAGCACCCATTCCTTTCCTCAGGGCCTCATCGATCTCCTGCCACTCAGAGCAGCTCACTAGTCTCATGACTGTCAGCTTTCCAGCGCACACTATCACTTTTTAACTCCTTGTGTTCCGGATAGGTTCACACAGCATCATCCACTATAAAACCGGCCAGTGTGAACAGGATCATACCCTGATCCTGCATGTGATGCGCCCCGGCCATGGGGACCATGCCGGCGGTGCCTCACACACCACTGTAATAAAGAACACCAATCACTGTCTAACCGCAGTTTCCAATATCATGTCCACTCTCTATCTGAAACTCAACCTTTCCAAAACTGTATTTCTTCTGCTCCTAACTAACCTCCCTAAATCTGACATCTTTCTCTCAGTGTGCGGCACCACAATAACGCCTAAGCAGCAGGCTCACTGTCTGGGTGTTATGTTTGACTCTGATTTTTCCTTCACCCCATATATACATTCTGTCGCCCGCTCTTGTCGCTTGCACCTGAAGAACATCTCTAGAATTCGCCCCTTTCTTAACTTGGAAACCACAAAAACCCTCACTGTGGCCCTGATTCACTCGCGACTTGAGTGTATGCAATATGCAAATTAAATATCCAGCTTCCTGGAAAAATATCAAACAAATCACACAAGGACTGAAGGCCACATCACACACTTCAATATCGTTAACTATATCGCTTAAATGACACGGTTTTTTAATCGCTTAAGCGATATCGTTTGTGCGTCTTTGCGTGTAACCGGGCGATGTTGCAATGAAAAATTGCTTGATTGTTTGGTTGAAGATTTGTCATCAGGACCTCAAAAATATTCTAACGATCTCGATCACGTGACTTTCCAGGCGATATCGTGATTGATATTGAAACGTGTGACGTGGCCTTTAGCATACAAGACATAAAGGCTCAGAAAAGACAAACGTCTCACTAGCCAAAAGGAATGCAGTGTTAAGGCCACGTCACACGCTTAAATATCACTAACTAGAAAGTCACGTGATCGAGATCGTTAGAACAAATTTGCGATATTGCTTGTGTGGTGTCATAAGCATAAAACTCGTTAACGATTTTTTAATTGGCAACGCGCCAGCGATCCAGCGCACAACCCAGCGATCGAGGCCTGCCAGTGTCAGGAGTAGGTGAAATCGTCAATGAGATCGTTTCCACGGTGTCACACAGCACGATGCTGTGGATCGTTCGCACGATCATCGCTTGATTTGAGGTCCTGCTCACAAGTCGTCAACCCAACAATCAAGCGATTTTTCATTGCAAGATCGCTCGGTTACACGCAACAACGCATAATTGATATCGCTTAAGCGATTAAAAGAACATGTCGTTTAAGCGATATCGTGATCGATATTGAAGCATGTGATGTGGCCTTAAAGGCCACGTCACACGCTTCAATATCAATCACGATATCGCCTGAAAAGTCACATGATCGAGATCGCTAGAACAATTTATTGATATCGTTTGTGCGGTGTCACAAGCATGGATCTCGTTAACAATGTTAAATTTGGCAGTGCGCACTACTCAGCGATCGACACCATCTAGCGTCAGGAGTAGGTGAATTTTAGAATGAGATTGTTTGAGAGGCGTAACACAGCACGATGCAGCAGTTTGAACGCAGGTTAATTGAATGATGAACAACGGATTTGAGGTCAGGATCACAAATCTGCTACAAGCGATGAAATGATCTTTCATCAACAAATCGTTCGGTTACACGCAATGACCCACAAACGATATCGCTTAAGCGATCAAAAATCCTTGTCGCTTAAGCGATATCGTTCACAATATTGCAGCGTGTGACGTGGCCTTTAGTCTAAAGGCCAGTTTACACACACAGATAATTGTGCAAAGATTGTTCGTAGATCTCTGGTTTCAGTGAAATCATGGACACATTGTTCCATATTGTGGCCGTGTACAAATGTACCAATGTGTCCATGATTTCACTGCAACCAGAGATCTGCGAACAATCTTTGCACAATTATCTGTGTTTAAACTGGCCTTTGAGGCCTCGTTACACGCTTCAATGATCGAACGATCCGACCAATGATCCGACGACCTATATTGCTTGAACATCACTCAATGAACACTAGTGAAATGTCACACGTACAGATATCTTTAACGACGCCGCAACAATTCCGAGACAAACAAACGATACTTGCGGTCGTAAGATCACCTACGTCCTTCAGTTCTGGATTGGCGAAGTCATTAACGACATCGTTATCAAGGTGTACACACACACTGATGCTGCAGGTTGGATCGATGATCATCGCCTGGTTTAAGGTCCGGTTCAAAAACCTCCGATCAACGATTAGCCGACTTATCGTTGGTTGAATCTACGTGTCACACGCAATGACATTGTTACAATGTCGTTTAAACGACTGAAAGCCCGTGATGTTTCAACGATATCGTTAACGATATCGGGTCATTCCATGTCAAGTGAACCAATGATTATTACCTCTATATTTTTAATTCCTTTGAGATTTTGTTATTTGATAATAGCATGTCAGACAATGCAAAATGTGAAGAGAAAAATTTTTTAAAAAATTTATTTTTTTTTTAAATGATTTTCAAAGTTCGGAAAAAGTGTGAATTTCGCTGTTGCCTGCCTTTACGTTTCTCCTCATAACTAAGGCTAGGAATAAGATAGAGAGACAAAATAAACACCATTCTACTCAGAACTATACAAGCTTTCACCAGATATGTCACAAGAGGATCTTTGTTAATATTTTACCCATGTGATCGCAAGCGCAAAACTTTAAAACGTATTTCCGAAAAATCGGCGCGCTTTAAATATTTCAAAAACTGCCCATGTGTCTGCTTTGCTCTTAGCCACATCTGTACCAAATTTCAAGTTGGGATCGCAATGGGATCATATTTTAACATATTTTACTATTAATAGCATCAATGGGTCATTCCATATCAAGTGATCTAAATATGAATATTTTTTTTTACCTGACGTCTTTAGATTTTTTTTTTTTTTTTCCTTTATGAAGTACTACTTTAGTTAATTACAAATTAAAAGTTTGGAATTTTTTTCTTCATCAGTTAATTTTTTACAGATTTTTAAAGTTTAAAAAAAGGGTGAATTTTGGCCTGGTACGACTTTAAATTTTTTTATCTCGGGCTAGAAATAAGATAGAGAAACAAAATAAACACCATTCTACTCAGAACTGTCCAGGCTTTCACCAGATATGTCACAAGAGTATATTTGTTAATTTTAATTTTTTACCTATGCGAATGCAAACGCAACATTTTGAAACGCATTTACGAAAAAAACATTTTAATAAAAATTTTCCAAAACTGCCCATGTGTCTTTTATGCTCTTAGCCACATCTGTACCAAATTTCAAGTTGGGATCGTGATGGGATCATATTTTAAAATATTTAACTATGGTTAATCTCATTTTTATTAAATTTTGAAAAAACATATGAAAGACATACATTCAATCTTTTAAGAAAATCTTGAGACATATAAAATATACAAAAAGAGAATTCACAAAGTTATTAGTAACTTTAAGATAAGCTGCAAATTTACTTTTGCGCTTATCTCTGGTGCAATATATACTACAATCTAAATATAATTCCAAACACTCAAGTATACAACCTTTCTCAGGGTTTTGAGATGTTCTGATGTCAAGGGGACAAGCAGACCCAGCAGAATGATTTTTATTACTTGGCCCCTTCTAACAGGTTGACCACGTAAGTGGGTCATTACCCGTTGAGGCCTAGTTGGAATAGTCTAGCGACTGGTGTACCGGAAAGGAAGGCCGAAATATTAATGATCTACTCACAGCTCAGAGTTTTCGATACCTGTCTAATGTTCACTAGAATTCTGAAGGTATAGGCGTAGAAAGGAAATACCTAGACTGAATGTATCAGATGGGAAGAAAAGAGAGATAGAAAAGAAGAGAGAGAGAGAAGAGAAACAAAAACCATTAGAAAAAGTTATACTGGGAAAGAAAAGCCACGTAAGAAAAAAAGAAAAAAAGGAGGGGGGGGGACGGGTGAGGTATGGGAAGGAGAAAGGGTACTCATCCCACTGGCTCCCCATCAGCCAGAGGTCGAGCCATATTATCTGTGCTGGAAAAGATACTCCTAAATTCTGCAGAGTCGTGAAAAAGAATCCATTCAACCCAAATCCCTAAGAATTTGTTCCGAGATCCCGACGCATCAGCTGCGAGCTCCTCCATTCGATATATGTCCATCAATTCTTTGAACCAATCAAGTAGAGATGGAGCCCGGCTTGATTTCCAGAACCTCGGGATCACAGCACGAGCAGCCGAGATGCAAAAGCGGAGAATATCCCTCTTCTGTAGCCCAATAGGACCTGGAAAAATGGATAACATTGCCGATTCTGGGCAGCATTCGGCTTGTTTACCTGTTATCCGGGCGTATGCATTGAAAACCTCAGACCAGAACCGCCGGATTTCCCCACAACTCCACCAAATGTGTATCATTGTACCCTTCTCTTCCCCACAGCGCCAGCAGGTATCAGGGGTTCCAGGGAACATGTTCCGGAGTGTCGTCGGGCACAAGTACCATCTAGTGAGCAGCTTATAGCTTCTTTCTTGTGCAGAACAAGCGCTAGCTAGTGAGTGAGTAAATATAAAGCATTTCTGCCAATTAGCTTCTGAAATGCTACACCCCAATTCCCTCTCCCAAGCACGTTGGAAGTAAAGGGTGCCCTGCTCTCTCATGGACCCTAAGGCCTGGTATAGAAATGATATTTTGCGCCTCGGTGGAGCCTCCAGTTGGAATAACCTCTCCAATACGTTGGGCGTCAATCTTACCCTGCAAGAGTGGTCAGCTGAATATAATTATGCTCTGTATTGGAGAAATTCGAATCACTTAAGAGGTCTCGTAGGTTCTTTGAGTTGTAGCTCTGCCATCGGGGGCAAACCACCACTGGACAGAGTCTGTCCTACTCGGGTGTCATCCACAATCCGCCAACATAAAAATCTCTGCCTGTCAAATCTGGGTGGGAAAGATGGGTTGGAAAAAAGGGGAGTCAAAGGGCTAAGTCTGTCGTTTAAGCGGAGGGTTTTCGTCACTAGGTGCCATACCTTCAAGGTGTTTCTGGTCATGTCTGTCAAAGGTACTAGGTCTGTGGAGTCTTTAGGGGAAATCCAAAGCAGGTGTTTCAGCGGAATCCCCAAACCCTCTTGCTCCACCCCTACCCATTTCTTGGAGGACGCATGATAATGCCAATCTAGAGCTCTAACAAGAGAGGAAGCCTCAAAGTACGCTCGTATGTTAGGTAGTCCAACCCCTCCTCTGGTCTCGGGCAAGGATAGGATATTCATTCGCAATCTGGACCTGTTGCCCCCCCAGACAAATCTAAGGATCATAGATTGCATTTTGGAGAGGAA
The DNA here is from genome assembly GCA_033576535.1 of Allobates femoralis. Classification (NCBI taxonomy): domain Eukaryota; kingdom Metazoa; phylum Chordata; class Amphibia; order Anura; family Aromobatidae; genus Allobates; species Allobates femoralis. The sequence goes on from JARQOC010000003.1 coordinate 572,375,243, forward strand.
ACCTCTATCCAATAGAACAGGAACTGTCTGAAAAGTATATAAGAGTCGGGGCAAGACATCCATCTTGACTACGTTTATTCTCCCGAACCAGGATAGCTTTAATTGTCTAAAGGAGGTAAATGCCGATTCCGCGTTAGTCAAAAGGGTTGATAATTTAAATTGAATATTTGTTTAAGATCTTTTGGTATAAGGACTCCCAAGTACTTAATGGCTTCTACTTTCCATTTAAATGGGAACTGTTTAGATAAATGAGAAACCAATTCTCCAGGCAAAGAAATATTGAGTGCCTCGGTTTTGGAGCAATTCACTTTAAAGTTGCTCAATTGTCCGAACCGTTCAAACTCCATTAAGACCGAAGGGATGGAGACCAGGGGCTGGGAGATGTAAAGTAGCAGGTCATCTGCAAATAAGGCTAATTTGTGATGACTCTGTCCCAGCTTGACCCCATGGACGCATTCATTGGACCTAAGTGCAAAATATTTAACTATTATAGTGTCAATTCAAAAGTCACCAAGAACACAATCAGTCACTTTTTCACAATTGCCCGTCAATAGTTTGAATTTGATATAAAGAAACATAGTCTTGTAACATCTCAAATGAAAGCTGTTACCGTTCTGAGTAAAATGACGCCTCTCCCACTTCATTATCTTATTTCTAGCCTGAGATAAAAAAATGTAAAGTCGTACCAGGCCAAAATTCACCCTTTTTTTAAACTTTAAAAATCTGTAAAAAATTAACTGATGAAGAAAAAAATTCCAAACTTTTAATTTGTAATTAACTAAAGTAGTACTTCATAAAGGAAAAAAAAAAAAAAAATCTAAAGACGTCAGGTAAAAAAAAATATTCATATTTTAGATCACTTGATATGGAATGACCCATTGACGCTCTTACTAGTAAAATATGTTAAAATATGATCCCATTGCGATCCCAACTTGAAATTTGGTACAGATGTGGCTAAGAGCACAGCAGACACATGGGCAGTTTTTGAAATATTTAAAGCGCGCCGATTTTTCGGAAATGCGTGTTAAAGTTTTGCGCTTGCGATCACATGGGTAAAATATTAACAAATATCCTCTTGTGACATATCTGATGAAAGCCTGGACAGTTCTGAGTAGATTGGTGTTTATTTTGTTTCTCTATCTTATTTCTAGCCCGAGATATGATAGAAAATGTAAAGCCATACCAGGCCAAAATTCGCACTTTTTTAAAACTTTAAAAATCTGTAAAAAATTAACAGATAAAGAAAAAAATTCAAAACTTTTTTTTTGTAATTAGATAAAGTTGTTCTTCAGATAGAAAAATTTTTTTAAAAATCTGAGGACGTCAGGGAAAAAAAATATTCATTTTTGGATCACTTGACATGGAATGACCCTATCGTAGTGTGTAACGGGGCCTTTAGAATACCAGTCCCCAGCTGTCTGATTTATCTGCGCTGGTAGCAAAAAATGTTGGGACCCACATCATTTTTTTAAATTGTTTATGTAAATAATTAAAAAAAACACAGCATAGGGGGCATCTATTTGTCATAACCAGCTCAGATAAAGTGCACAGCTGGGCCTGTATCTTGCAGCTGCCTGTATTACCTGCACTGGCCATCATAAAAGCTGGTTGACTGCACATCTTTTTTTTGCCTTTATGGAGCCTGTCAATCACAGCAGACAACTGTGTGACAGACATATTGTACATGCAGGCACGTTCTCCATGCTTCTTTCCATTCATTTTTTGCCTTTTTACTGCCCCCATCAGAACTCCTTGCTAATTTGGTTAGATATCTTTTTTATTTTTGTTATACTGCGCCTGCCAATCACAGTAAGTCATTATCAAAGATGGATACAACATTACTATGACCGGCATGCCATCCCATCATGTTTTTTTCTTGAAAATTAGTCACCAAACATGCTAAGCACGTCACTCAAATCCTACGGTGCAGTTACAAAAATAATTGCTGGGTTTGAGTAACGAGAAGCCCGAATGGCCTAATATTCGTGCGAGTCAAGAGTACTGTTGAATATATTCGCTCATCACTAATAATGATATACAATAAATATAAACACAGAATGCAGGACTGGGAGTAATTAATTCCCTGTAGCATAATTAATGTGATGAAAATCAACTGAGATCACCTAAAAGTGCATAAATAACAGCTTGCCAAAATTGGTGCTTACATACCTGTTTGTTCAGCCTCCGAGTCCCATTATTTTATTGTTTATAAACTTACATGAAGATGTGATTTATTTAACAATCTAAGGCTGGGGTCACACACACAGATATCTGGGCAGATATTGTTCACAGATCTCTGGTTGCAGTGAAATCATGGACACATGGTTCCATTTTGTGGCTGTATATAAATGGAGCAATCTGTCCATGATTTCACTGCAACCAGAGATCTGTGAACAATATCTGCACAGATATCTGTGTGTGTGACCCCAGCCTTATAGCGAGCAAAGGTTCGTCAATTATAGCCGTGATGCTTTCCAGGGTATAGTTGAGGAATTAGGCCCCAACACCAGAATGACTCTTCAAAACAGGTTGGCCCTTGATATGCTCCTAGCTGAAAAGGGCGGGGTCTGTGGAATGGTGGAAGAGGAGGAATGCTGTATATATATATCCCGCAAAATTCAGGGGAAAACGGGAAAACCATGGTAGCCCTTAAGAAAATTACTAAGTTGGCAGCAGAATTAAAAGCTAATGCTGGGGTAGATACATCTTTCTTTTCCAGTTGGTTGGGTGGACTTAAAGGGTTTCTTCAATAGGCCTGTCTGATACTAGTTGCTCTAATCTTGGTTGGGTCTATGGTTCTCTGTTGTGCCATTCCCCTATACAAAAAGGTCATCACCAAGGCAGCCTCATCTGGTACTTATTTTTGTCAAGAAGCTGATCCATTGACAGATGGAAGTATCAGTTTAGGGGAGATACCCAAGGGTCTTTCTCTCAGACAATCGAAGAATTTCTCCCATCATCAGATGCAGTTGAGGGAATTAAATTAGGGACAGTGCGGCGGGGAGAACTCCATGTGAGCCAGTGCAGGGGGTCTAGATGCTTTGGTGCCTTTCACAAGGAAAGAGATTTCTGAGGCGTCTGACTGAAAAAGCCCAATTCGTCTCCTTACCCATCACATGGACAGTCTCAAAGGACCCCTTATAAATAAATTTAGGGATAGATTTAGTGAAAAACTTACTTGTTAGGGGGGAAATTGTCGAGGTAAAGATATATTTTTACCTATATTTTATAGTATATATATATATCTATGTCATTTATACTTTTATATTTGTTTTTCTTTTATAACTAATATATTGGCTTATAGCATTAAATGGAACAATAAGTTTTTCTTCTGTTCAGGTATGTACTCAAGATAAATACATATATCTATTTATTTCTCTCTCATCTCTCTCTCTTATTCTTTCCTTCTCTCCTCCTCTTTCCCCTTTCTCTCATTCTCTTCATATCTCTCTCTCCTCTTCTCTCTTGTTTCCCTTCCCCCTATCCATGAATATGTTCTAAATAAAGTGTTTTGCAGATGTATGTGAGACTACTGAAGGAACAAGATGCAATGTATCAAGTTGTCCTTGAAGTAGAGAGGCCTGCTTTGTTGGTACTAGGCTGTGCCATGAGAAACTGGAGATGGCTGCATACCAGAGGCTAAAAGATGACACCTGGACTGATTGGAGGATGGACTTACGAAAGACAAAGAATTACTTATTACTAATAAATAGACATTAGCGTAATCCCACCTAAACTCTTAGCATAAATACACCCCGTTTTGGACATTTACACGCTTATCTTCTGGACTATAAAAGATGATGTACCCGGATGTGCAGTTCAGTTGCTGTGTATATCTTGCCAATGCTATTAAAGCACGAACATGATTTAAGTTTAAATCGGATAATCAGTCTGATTTTATACTTATTTGGTACCGCATGTTCATAGTCTGATTTGGAGTGACCGGTGAAGGAGTGGAAGAGTTAAATTGCCTCGTCAGTGTATATTGTTAAGTGTCCGTGCGGGTTCCTATATGTTGGGGAGACTCTCCAGCATATGGGGGCCCACAGTGACGTAACATAAGACCCAGGGGCCCCGATGCGAAGGCTCCAACGGGGCCCCCAATTATTGGAAATCTTTAATAGTATTAGTCTTTTTCTATAGGCTAAAGGGACTTTTGGGGCCCCCCTAGGCTCCAGGGCCCGGGTGCGATCGCAACCCCTGCACCTATTGTAGTTACGTCCCTGGGGGCCCATATAAATAGATATTAATCTAATATTAGATGCAAGATTTGTTGTTTCCCCTTCCCAGTTGTTTCAATGAGATGAAAACGCTATTTCTGGGGGGGGCGTGGCCTGGACATGGAGGGGAACAGACGCTGATCGCCGGAGCTCCTGTCCTCGCTTCACCTCCGGGCCGGAACAGCCGGTGTAAGACCCCACTGGCGACCTCATATGCCGCCCAAGAAAAGGAGTAGCCGGATTCAGCGAGCCCGGGAGCCATCTGTGCCCCCCACAAGGAGGATTTTGCATTACCTCCGTAGCGCTGCCCTGGAGTGTGAGGCAGCTGAGGGGAAGATGGCGGCGGTGAAAGCGCATGACGCGGATCAAAAGCCGCGCCGAGCTGCAGAGGGCGGCAGTTTTATGGCGGAGGCCCTCTCACAGACCGAGGAAGCACAGTCTCCTGACCGGGATTATCAGCATGATCCGGTAATGTCTGTCTCTCCCCCCCCAGATGTGTGCCCCAGAGAAGATCATGTCACCTAACCAGGGTCATCCATGAGGCCCTGGTTCATATCACACAATCAGTGCCCCAAGATGGCGGAGTTGTAACCCTAACTAATAAAGGGGACACTCCTGGGGCTCAGGAGCAGCATTAAGCTGGCGTGGACGCTGATATGGTTGTGAGGGAACATAGTCAACAAGGACTTACTAGTTTGTCGATGGATATGAGGCAGACTTATACTCAGTCTCCACAAAGAGGAGTAATGGGAGAGATGAACACTCAAAATCCCTTGACAAGGGGTCTCCCAGTGAAACACCTGGAGGGACCCCGCTGTAATCTAGCAAACATACCACTGCAGAATCCTACCTATGCCAGATCCCCCTTACATCTGGGCCAGGTACTGATAACCAGCCCATCAGGGGGACAGGAGATATGGGATGATCTCAGAACACGTATACAGACTATCCCTACCAGGGAGGAAATGGAGGGTTTTATTACCCAGATGGAGGCGTCCTTTAAGGCCGGGGCCACCGAGCTCCGGGGTGAAGTCCATAAGCTCAATCTGAGAATAACATCTACTGAGTCATCGTCCCAGAATGTTGAAGAGAGGCTGCAGATACTAGAAAACAGGGTCTCTTCACAAGCCTCTCAGCTTGAAAGAATGTCAGACTCCATGGAAGACATGGAAAATCGGGAGAGGAGGAATAATATCAGGATCAGGGGCCTCCCCGAGAGCATCGGCCCTAAGGAGTTAGACTCTACCCTTAAAACCATATTCAACTCGATAAGAGAAGTGTCGGCAGACTCAATTCTGGAATTTGACAGAGCACATAGATCCCTGGGACCCCCGCCCATGGAAGGGGATAGACCTCGAGACGTGGTGTGCAGGATCCACAAGTATACAATCAAAGAGGCGATTTTTACCAAAGCTCGATCAAAAGGACAGATTAAATACAAGGACCATTCCGTTCAATTACTGGCAGACTTATCGAGGCGCACCTTGCAGAAACGGAGGGCGTTTCGCCCTCTACTGATGATCTTAAAACAACAGGACATACAATACACCTGTGGCTTTCCATTCTGCCTCCAGGTGCGGAGAGATGGAGTGCTTCACTATGTCACCCACCCTAGGGGAGTACCGGAGTTCAAAGAGGCGTTGGGACTCCCCCCGGTCACCATTTCACTAGAGGAATGGCCGGGACACTATGAGAGCCTAGAATAGGTGCCGATGGCCCCGGAACCATTTAGAGGAAGTAGAAAGAGGGGGAGGGGGGCTTCACGGAAGAGGAGGAATGGAAGTTGGAGACGGGGATCGTTTAATAATGGTTGAGGACCATTCCTCTCGTTTTGAAAGTAATATTATCTGACCTTCTGCATTCCGATGGTATTTCTAATAGGGGGGATAGTAGAGATGGTTTATATGACGATTTATCTTACCACCTAAAGGCAAATGTATACCAAGGGTACTCATCAACATTTATATTCTGTTACACTTATGCTTTACTGAGTCATATTACTACTACGTAGTGGGGTCCGTAGAATATACACCGACTCAGATACTTTTTCTGCATCTGATTATAGTTATAAAAAATTTCCTCAGGTTTAATTGTTAATGTTTGGTAATGTTATTTATACATGTTACAATTTCTATGTTTACAACTATGGCCCGGGGTGAGGGGGACAACCCCTAAGTGGACAGGCTACACCTCACCGGGATATAGTCACCTGTTATAAGGAAGACTGGTCGGATAGGCCGTCCCTAGCCGCAATCCCAGATTATTCTGGGAAATTTTTCTATTATCTATTCTTTTCTATTTTTCTTTCTTTTTTTAGTTTCCTTTTCTCTCTCTTCCCCCCCCCCCTCCTTTTTTTTTTTGTCCTTCTCCCCTTTCCCCTCCTCCCAGCTCTTCCTCTCTATTACCTTACCTCCGGCCCCAGTGTTGATCATGTCATCTTTAAAAATTTGTTCGCTCAATGTGAAGGGATTTAATACTCCCCAGAAGAGGTCTCAGATCTTATACTCTGCTCATAAGCAGAAGTGTCAGATCCTGATGCTACAGGAGACTCACTTTAAATCAGGACATGTTCCGAGTCTCCGTAATAGATACTTCTCAGAATGGCACCATAGTACGAACCCAGAAGCAAGAACGAAGGGGGTGTCTATGGCGGTCCACAGGTCGCTGACACACGAGATTCTTGATACCTGTATAGACCCACAAGGTCGATACATTTTTCTTAAGATGAGGATTGCTGGACCTTTGCTAACTGTCGTTAATTGGTACTTGCCTAATAGGTTTCAAACGAAGACATGCAGATCGTACCTACTTCGGTTGACAACCTTTGTGGAAGGATCAACCATTATCGGTGGGGATCTCAATTTCACCCTGGACCCGGCGGCTGACTCATCCTCTGGTAAGAGTTCCATCCCAAAAAAAAGGCTTGTCTCCATAAAAAAGTTCTTTCACACTCTGAGGCTTATAGACATCTGGAGGACCCTGAATCCACAAGGGAGGGATTTCACATATTTTTCTCCATTGAAACTAACTCATATAGTAGGATAGACCTATTTTTCGTTAGTCAGTTAGTTTATTATCTTGGAACCCCGAGGCTACCATAGGAGATATTCTACTATCAGACCATGCCCCCACCTACGTGACTCTCACTTTGCCTGACACGAGTAAGAGACCATGGACCTGGAGGATTAATAAACATCTATTGAAAGACGAGGTGTGTATGACTGAGGTTAAGGAGACAATACAGTCCTTTGAACAAGATCATGCCACTGACCCTACCCCTTCTCCCACAAAGTGGGAAACCCTGAAATGTGTTCTGAGAAGGGTGTTTATAAAACATGGCACTCGTCTGAAGAAGAATAACACAAAATTGGTGGAGGACCTTCTCTCTCAAATTCATGTACTGGAAACTACACATAAACAGACCTTATCTAGATTGACCCTCACTGACCTGACCTTAAAGAAAAAAGAACTTAAAGATTTACTAGATCAAAAATGTCGTAGGTATTCTGAGAAGTCTAGGAGTTATTTTTACTCTAATTCAGATAAGTGTGGACGTCTCTTGGCCACACTGCTCCATCCTCGGTTAAACCCGACGTTTGTCCCATGCATCTCTACTAAAAGGGGTGATTTTACATCCTTGCCAGACAAAATTCTGGAGGAATTTAGACAGTACTATCTCGATCTCTACAATATCAAGGGACAATTATCTGATGCACCGTCCTCGGAACTGTCAGAAAGGATTAAGAGTTATATAGATAAAACAGCGATCCCAACATTGGCTAAAGAGGCTGTTACAATGCTAGAGGAGGAGATCTCAGGAGAGGAACTGTTGTGGGCTATTCAATCTACCCCATCAGGGAAATGTCCTGGTCCAGATGGATTTTTACCCAACTTTTATAAAATGCTTAGGACCCAGCTGACTCCCGCAATCCTGAAGGCCTTTAATGCTGTTTTAAGGGGCTCTGATTTCGTGCCTCAGTCTTTGGAAGCCCATATCAGCGTCATCCCCAAACCTGGGAAAGACCCATCTTCAGTATCAAACTACAGGCCGATTTCGTTACTGAATGTGGATGTCAAACTATTTTCTAAAATATTAGCTGACCGTTTAGCTCCGCTCTTACCTTCCGTGATTGACTCGAACCAGGTGGGCTTTGTCAGAGGCCGGGAGACTAGGGACAACACAATTAGAACCCTCCTCCTTATAGCTAAGGCCAAAAGCTCTTCAGCTCCGCTTGGTCTGATTTCTGTGGACGCTGAAAAGGCCTTTGACATCTGTGGACGCTGAAAAGGCCTTTGACAGAGTCCACTGGGGGTTTATGAAGGAGGCGCTGATTCAACTTGGCCTGGGCCCTCGATTTTTACACGGAATTATGGCTCTCTATTCCTCGCCGTCTGCCAAGGTGAGGATTGGGGGCGCTCTATCTTCCCCGTTCAAAATTGCAAACGGGACCGGGCAGGGATGTCCATTGTCACCCCTGCTATATGTTATAGTAATGGAGCATTTAGCCACAGCAATCAGAGCCAACACTGATATCCATGGGATCGAGCTGGGTCATAATCACCACAAGACGGCACTATTTGCCGATGATCTTCTCCTCTATGTCTCACAGCCCCTCATTTCGATCCCTTCAATTTTGAAAGAATTTGAACAGTTCGGTCGGTTGAGTAACTTCGAGATTAATTGCTCCAAGACGGAAGCGCTGAATATTTCTTTACCTGGAGATTTAGTAGCTCACTTAACTAGGCAGTTCCCTTTCAAATGGAGGGCGGAGGCTATTAAATACATGGGAGTTATTATTCCAAAAGATCTTAGGCAATTGTTTACGTTAAACTACCACCCCCTATTATCTGGCGTAGAGGAAGCTTTTTCAGCATATCGGCAATTAAAGCTCTCCTGGTTCGGGAGAATGAATGTTATTAAAATGGATGTCCTACCCCGACTCCTGTATGTCTTTCAAACAGTTCCTATCCCACCAGACATAATGTTTTTTAATAAACTACAATCCCTTATCATTAAATTTACCTGGGGCGGGAAGAGATCTAGATTTGGGATTAATATCCTTTCCTTGCCTAGATCTAGAGGAGGGGTTGGGTTACCTACCTAACATTCATAGATATTTTTTAGCTTCTTATCTCACAAGAGCCCTGGACTGGCACTATTGCACGCCCTCAAAAAGGTGGGTGGAGGTGGAGCAGGACGGCCTGTGGATCCCGCTGAGACATTTACCCTGGATTTCTCCTGGGATCATAAAAGAACTCCCTCATCTCTCTGACATGACCAGGTCCACTCTACAAGTGTGGCATTCAGTGACGAAAACACTCTTTACAGATGACAAACTCAGTCCACTCACCCCTCTCTTTTCTAGCCCAGCTTTCTCACCTGGGTTTGGAAGGCAAAGATTTCTGTGCTGGCAGAGTGTGAACGACACCCGAATGGGACAGACCCTATCCAACGGGGATGTGCCTTCTTTGAGGGAGATCCAATCTATTGACCCTACTATGCCTCTTAGATGGTTCGAGTTCCTCCAATATAAATCATTTTTATTTCCAGCTGGCCGTGAGTGCAGGGTGAGATTGACACCAAATATATTGGAGAGAATGTTCCAACAGGATTCAACCCCGAACGTAAAATTTCAGCCCTATACCTGTCCTTAGGATCCCTTCGAGATCAGGACACCTTACACTTCCAGCGGGCCTGGGATAGGGAACTAGGCAGGAACATCACAGTTAATGAATGGCAGAAAAGCTTTTTATTTACTCACAAATTGGTCAATGCCCGTGTCGCACAAGAAAGGAGCTATAAGCTGCTCACCAGATGGTACCTATGTCCTGTGGCCATGTAACGCATGCTTCCTGAAATTTCAGACAGTTGTTGGCGTTGTGGGAAAGAGCCAGGGATGATGCTTCACATTTGGTGGGGCTGTAGTGAAATCCAGCAGTTCTGGTCTAGGGTATTCGGCGTTTACACACGAATAACAGGTAAACAGGTTAATTGTTGTCCTGAAGTAGCTCTACTGTCCATCTTTCCTGGACCTATTGGGCTTAATAAGAAGGATATCCTCCGTTTCTGTGTCTCAGCCGCCCAGGCCCTAATTCCGAGATCCTAGAGGACTCCCCAGGTACCCTCTCTGCTTGACTGGTTCAAAGAGATGATGGATCTATACCGAATGGAGGAGCTGGCGGCTGACGCTACAGATTCTCGGGATAAATTTTCAGTGACCTGCACTGAGTGGATACTATATCTAGACTAGACTGAATTTAGGAGAACTTTTTCTGAAGTTGATGTGGGGATTCGGTAAGTGGTTGACACGGGGTCGAGGTACCCCCCTACCCCCTATTCCTCTTTCCCCCTCAGTCCTACTATTCTCTTATCCTGTTACCGTTTAATTTAGTTCAGTCCCTACTTTCCTTTCTAATATCTCTGTCTATTTTTCTTCCTTCTCTCTCTATATCTACTCTGTTATTCAATAGTTTTAGTCTTGCAAATTATCTCTGCAGTTTACCCTTTTATGCGGTTTCAGTAGAAATGAATGGCGCAATGAGCCTGTTATCTTGGGGAACCCTGCTGAGGATAAGCCTATTCCAGCTGGACCGGACCCTTTTTCGGTCCTATGAGGCTTGGTCTTCACTGGCTCTTCAGGGTCGGGAAGAGTTGTTAAGTATTATCCCAATAAATACCCGTTTATTCCTGACCTAATTGGCAAAGGGGAGTTTGATATTATAATATTTTTGGAGAAAATAAAAGAGTTCCCTAACCCCCTTCATTGCGGTAAACCCCTTGACTAAGACAGGGGTCCCATAACCCCTGTTTGTAGTATATGACTATGGGAATAAACCGCCTTATATTTGAAGAAGGTATAGAAACTGGAGAATATACATTGAATACCGTACTACTTTTGTACCGATGTCCTAATGTGAATTCATTATCTGTACTTCCTGACTTATCTTTTATTGTATAAGTTGTAATGACTTTTTTCTTGTTTCTTTTAAAAATTTAATAAAAAGAGATTAACCATAAAACGCTATTTCTCAATTAAGGTTTCAAGTCACAGAAAAAAATGGAGCCATCAAGAAGGCAGGGGTGTGGGGGGAGTATTAAAAATAGGTTACTACAGCGAGAAACCTTCTGGATCCATGAGCTCCAGACATTACCTCCAAAAGGCTTGAACCGTGAGTATGAAATATATAGATTTATTTAAAGGGTTGCATATTACAAAATTAGAAAAAGTCTGCTTTGACCTTTATAACCTCATTTTATATATATTATTGTACCTAAATCAAAATAATTTTAAAAAAATTAAAAAGTATTAAAAATAAAAAATGATTATTGTGATATTTATTGCAACTCCTGATATTGCACTTGTCTATATTTCAGACTGCCGCTGGTAATCTGGGTGGAGGATACGGCTGAGCCTTGCGCTAGATCTGCCAATGCAAAAGATGTTGGAAAAAAGGAAAAATAAAAGAGGAGAGAAAAAGAAAAAAACCTGTGTAAATGCAGGAATTGCGTTTTCAGATATATGGCTAGCATTTGTCTCCACCACGATATGAATTGCTCGTAATAATGTAACATGCTATTTCTGTGACCTTCCGCTTTTTTTTTTTATTTGTGTTCTAACTTTATTAACAACATACAAACCTAGCAACTAAACACTCAGACTGGAATGGAATGTTCCAACACATTGTGATATCATCACTCTTGTGATGTCATTAGAATGTTGCTGTAAAAGGCTTCTCCCTGTCCAGATTCCCTCATTCTTAGCAGAGTTGTCTCTCAGACAGGTTCTGCCCAGTGACAGTGTGAGCAGTTTATCTGAATTATTTGTATTCCCGATGTTCTAACATCTCTGGAATATTCTTCATATCAAGGTATTATTTTTTATAGAACTAAATGGATTGATAGTGACCCATTTTTTTATGAATAATTAACTATTTTTTTTTTTAATATATATTTTTATTGAAAATGTTAACAATAACACTGACAGTGTCGATCAATATGCATTGAATTATAGATATAGACACATCAACTTCAATAATTATTTACAATGCTAAATTAGATCATGACTCATATATATGTAATAGCCCACAGGTAACGGGATACGCAAGGACTGCACGGAACACAGAGGGTTAAACAAATGCACTTTTAATGCAACTGAGGGAAAAGTGCGGGAAAGAAGGGGAAGGAGCGGGAGGGAAGGTATGCAAAAGTAAATACAATATACATATAACCACTGTGACTAGTTTGCCGAGAATGCAAGGTCTCTGAATGTCTTTAAATAAAGAAATGCAAAGTCTTTATCAAGCGAGACGCAGAGTGTTCGTTTCCTTTCTATAACTTGTATATCGAACTGCAGAGCCTTTTTCTATCTGTCCCTAACTAAAACAGTGTGCACACTTTACTGCGAGTTTTACTGCGAGGTACCTCGTTGCCGTTGGGGCCCGTAATTCGCTGACAGGCGTCTCTGGAGTGCAGTCCTTGTCTTGGATCTCTGTCCTGGATCTTTGCTTGCACTTGCAGTCTGGCCCCTAACTCGACATCCAGTCTCTTTAGGTCTGTCTCTCTCTGCAACACACATGGAAGTTCTCCCTTCTCCTTCAGGAGACCCACCCATACATCTCCTGGACTGTTCCATGTCACTCTCAGCAGCAGGGGGGTTTATGTCTGCTATCCTTTCCATGTGATTTATTTTTTGGCAGCAGGTGGCAGTATAACACAAGGAAGAGTCCACAAAACATTCCTTTAACCATATATATATAAATGTTAACAGGTCTTACATTTCCCCCCCTCTTTAACATCGGCCGTCCCGGCCGATACTCTCTTGGGGCCCTCTGCACAGGAACACACGATGGCAACCTCTGCCGTTCTCTACAACCTGCTGCCTGGGAGCCAATGTCTTACAACCGACTCCAGTGACAGAATACACAAATTCATCTGCCAAGTACCGATCAGGGGGAATACCAGCATTAGCCCGTTCAGTCCTACGTGGAGCTACGGCTAATTCACCAGACGCAGGTGCAGTAGCAGGGAGTACAATATCCTCGTCATCATCTCTGGAGATTGGTGGCTCATGCTCTGCAGCGGTGGCACCTGCATCTTGAACGGATGGGGGGTTGGACCCTCCCCAGTCTGTTGGGTTGGACGGGGCCCGCCACCATTCTTCATCGTCAGAGCCCTCCTCGAGAGTAACAGGAACGGGCACGGGCACAGTCCCCGAGTCGCTTTGTCCGGTCCTGTCTTCTGAATAGCAGGGCCTCAGCATGTTACGATGCAGGATGAGGGTGCCGCCTCCCCGCTCGCTTCTCACTTCGTACACTGGCCCATTGGGAGAGACTCTTCTGGTCACAATGTACGGTTCTGGTTTCCAGCACTCACTCAACTTGTGTCTCGGGTGTTTCTCTGCAACTAGCACTCTGTCTCCTGGTAAGAACGGGGCCTCATGTACAGGTTCCTGCCGGGGGTATATCTTTTCTTGTAACCTCTTGGTGACAATTGGATGGATAGTCTCCAGCCGTCGACGGTGACAGTCAACCCAAGAACCTACGCTCTGACTTTCACTGATCTCGGGTGGAGCCAGGTTTAGTTCTTCAATGCCTCTTCCAGCTCTTCGGAACAATAGCACGTATGGGGCGTACCCAGTGGTGGAGTGGACACGGTTATTGTATGCCCATACGAGTTCTGCGAGATAACTGGGCCAGTGATTCTTACGATCATCTTCCAATGTGCGTAGCATTTGTAGGAGGGTCCGGTTAAACCTCTCGCAGGCTCCGTTGCCCTGTGGATGATAAGGCGTGGTTCTTGACTTTTGCATCCCGTAGATCCTTTGCAGCTCTCTCATGACACTGCCCTGAAAGCAGGCCCCTTGATCAGAGTGTATCCTTTTAGGGCAGCCGTATACCCGGATAAAGTCATCACTGATGGCTCGAGCAGCCGATTCAGCCGTCTGATCTCTGGTGGGCGTCACCAACGCAAATTTTGAGAAGTGGTCTGTCATCACAAGGCAGAACTGATAGCCTCGGTGGGAGTGGCCAATCTTCAGGTAATCTATCATAAGTACTTCCAACGGCTCTTTGGTGACAATGGTCTGTACTGGTGCTCGCTGTGGGAGAGCTTTATTTAATTCGCAGGAACTACACAGTTTACAGGCCTTCTCCACTGCCCGAAGCATCTGAGGACAGTACACTATTCTTTGCAACCACTGGTAAGTCTTGTCCGGCCCAAAATGGGCTCCTCTCTCGTGCGCTTCTCGGGCCAATGGTACTGCCATCTTCTGGGGTATCACCACTTGCCACCGTACTTCCAGCTCTGTAGCTAGGTGCACCTTCCGATACAGCATCCCTTCTTGCACCGATAGCTTGTCCCACTGGCTGAGAATCTGTAGGGCCGTGTGTGACAGCATGGCCCGTATTTCCTTCCTAGGCTTACACTGCCGGATCACCCACTCTTTCACTTGAAGCAGTTCTGGATCAGATGACTGGATCTTCACCCATTCCTCTCTGGTTTGGCCAAGCAGGCGCGATGTTGTGCCCGACGTAATCTCCAGTATACAAGCCTCCACCACTTGGGCGGTGAATTTACTGAAGTCTGGAATTTCGTCTTCCTCTAACTGCTCGTCTCTTTCCCCCACTGGGGCTTCTGTGGTAACACGAGAGAGGGCATCCGCATTCTGATTTTCGTGCTTGGAACGGTACTGCACATGATAATTATATCTGGAGAGTCGTGCCAACCACCTCTGTTCCATTGTTCAGTACCAGCCTGCGTATCCTGCCGACTACGCCAAGTGTAATAGCCCACAGGTAACGGGATACGCAAGGACTGCACGGAACACAGAGGGTTAAACAAATGCACTTTTAATGCAACTGAGGGAAAAGTGCGGGAAAGAAGGGGAAGGAGAGGGAGGGAAGGTATGCAAAAGTAAATACAATATACATATAACCACTGTGACTAGTTTGCCGAGAATGCAAGGTCTCTGAATGTCTTTAAATAAAGAAATGCAAAGTCTTTATCAAGCGAGACGCAGAGTGTTCATTTCCTTTCTATAACTTGTATATCGAACTGCAGAGCCTTTTTCTATCTGTCCCTAACTAAAACAGTGTGCACACTTTACTGCGAGTTTTACTGCGAGGTACCTCGTTGCCGTTGGGGCCCGTAATTCGCTGACAGGCGTCTCTGGAGTGCAGTCCTTGTCTTGGATCTCTGTCCTGGATCTTTGCTTGCACTTGCAGTCTGGCCCCTAACTCGACATCCAGTCTCTTTAGGTCTGTCTCTCTCTGCAACACACATGGAAGTTCTCCCTTCTCCTTCAGGAGACCCACCCATCCATCTCCTGGACTGTTCCATGTCACTCTCAGCAGCAGGGGGGTTTATGTCTGCTATCCTTTCCATGTGATTTATTTTTTGGCAGCAGGTGGCAGTATAACACAAGGAAGAGTCCACAAAACATTCCTTTAACCATATATATAAATGTTAACAGGTCTTACATTTATACCTGGAGGGAATCGTGTCATAAGTATATACAGGACCTATCAATAACTTAGAATATCATCAAAAAAGTTTATATCTTGAATTACTGAAATATATTAAAGGGAATCTGTCACCTGTTTTTTTGCCACCTAAGCTGAAATTAGGATAATGTAGAGCCAGAGATCTTGATTCCAGTGATGTGTCACTTCACTTACTGGGCTGCTCAGAGTAGTTTTGATAAAATCACTGTTTAATCAGCAGGAGATTATCATTACAGGACTACTTGTCCTGCTGCCAGGTAGTCCAGCATATTCATGAACTGCTAAATCTCCAGCAGTAAATTTATCAAAATGACAACAAGCCACTCAGTAAGTGACACAGCACTGGAATCAGGGTCCCAATCGCTACATTATGCTGCTCTCAGATGGGATGGCAGAAACCTGATGACAGATTCCCTTTAAGTAAAACACATATATCATATATAGAGTCATTACAAACAGAGTGATCTATTTTCAAGTGTTTATTTCTGTTAATGTTGATGATTATGGCTTACAGCCAATGAAAACCCAAAGGTCATTATCTCAGAAAATGAAAGTAGAAAAGGAAAAAACAAGACGGCACCTCCCAGGGGCATGAAAACACAGGTGCAGAGCTGCAACACTGAACAACATAATGTACAAAGACTACAGCAGCACGCTGCTAAAGCCAACACACGCAATTGAGAGTGTCAAATAGAATACAATAAGTTTTTTGTCTGAGAAAAAATAATTTTTTTCAAAAAAATTCAGATAAAAACAATTTTTTTTTTAAATACAATTATTCTAAGGTTCTGAGTGCATCTATTGGCCACTAGGTGCCTGCCCATCAACCGCGGCAAGGTGACCTTACATCTGATGGGACCCTAACTAGCTTATAAACCTCTCCTGGACCCCATAAGGCCTCTTGTTTTTCTTTTTGTATTCTATTTGACACTCTCAATTGCAACTGTTGGCTTTAGCAGTGTGCTGCTGAATTTTTTCTACAATACAAAATTTAAGTAGGGAGAAGGGAGGGTCTGAGAAATAAAATATGACCTAAATAGGCATCAGAGGCTTCACTGTGTGGTTGTGAGAGTCACGGCTGCTGCAGTCCCCAGTATGGTGCATATAGAGTAGGGAGGATGAAGGGTTAAACACCTCACTGCCATATTCCACAAAACATCAAAGGGTGAATATAATATTAATTTATTAGTCAACACGTTTCAGGGCTCCCTGGCTCCTTCCTCAGGACAAATCAATGTAAAATTGTCATGTTTCAGGGTGTTTCTGGGAGCCCTGAAATGCATTTACTAATAAATCAATATTATATTCACCCTTTGTTGTCTTGTGGAATATGGTAGCTCGCTTTTTAACCCTTCATCCTCCCTACTTTAATTGTCTCAGAAAATGACCTTTGAGTTTTCATTGGCTTTAAGCCATAATCATCAACATTAACAGACATAATCACTTGAAATAGATCACTGTGTGTAAGACTCTATGCAATACATGTGTTTCATTTTATCTATTGACTTACTGAAATAAACTAACTTTTTGATGATATTCTAATTCATTGAGATGCACCTGTAAGTTGGTGAGGGCCTATTTCAGTAGTACGTTGAAACATACCAAAAATACTTTTTTATCTAATAGAAAAAAAAACAGAACATTCCCTTGTTTAAGTTGCGCCCAGTGCAACAATGTTATTAAAGGTGACTCTGTATTGCATCCTCATATGGGAAAAATTGACAAAAGTAAAGGTTATTTCACGTCAAACATCTGCCATTGTGTACCGTATATACTCGTGTATAAGCCGACCCCCCTACTTTTGCCCCAAAAACTGGGAAAACTTATTGACTCGCGTATAAGCCGAGGGTGGACTCCAGCACAGGTATACAACCCCCAGCAGTGAGGTATACAGCAGCCTCCCCAGTGGTAGTATACAGCAGCAGCCCCAGTGGTATATACAGCAGCAGCCCCAGTGGTAGTATACAGCAGCCCCAGAGGTATATACAGCCCCAGAGGTATATGCAGCCCCATATGCAGCCCCAGAGGTATATACAGCCCCAGAGATATATGCAGCCCCATATGCAGCCCCAGAGGTATATACAGACCCATATGCAGCCCCAGGAGGTATATGCAGCCCCATAAACAGCCCCAGAGGTATATACAGCCCCATATGCAGCCCCAGAGGTATATACAGCCCCAGAGGTATATGCAGCCCCAGAGGTATATACAGCCCCAGAGGTATATGCAGCCCAAGAGGTATATAAAGACCCATATGCAGCCCCAGGAGGTATATGCAGCCCCATATGCAGCCCCAGAGGTATATACAGCCCCATATGCAGCCCCAGGAGGTATATGCAGCCCCATATACAGCCCCAGAGGTATATGCAGCCCCATATGCAGCCCCAGAGGTATATACAGCCCCAGAGGTATATGCAGCCCCATAGGTATATGCAGCCCCAGAGGTATATGCAGCCTCTGGAATATTCTTCATATCAAGGTATTATTTTTATAGAACTAAATGTATTGATACCCATTTTTTTTATGAATAATTAACTGTTTTTTTTAATATATATTTTTATTGAAAATGTTAACAATAACACTGACAGTGTCGATCAATATGCATTGAATTATAGATATAGACACATCAACTTCAATAATTATTTACAATGTTAAATTAGATCATGACTCATATTTATACCTGGAGGGAATCGTGTCATAAGTATATACAGGACCTATCAATAACTTAGAATATCAGCAAAAAAGTTTATATCTTGAATTACTGAAATATATTAAAGGGAATCTGTCACCTGTTTTTTTGCCACCTAAACTGAAATTAGGATAATGTAGAGCCAGAGATCTTGATTCCAGAGATGTGTCACTTCACTTACTGGGCTGCTCAGAGTAGTTTTGATAAAATCACTGTTTAATCAGCAGGAGGTAATCATTAGAGGACTACTTGTCCTGCTGCCAGGACCTAAATAGGCATCAGAGGCTTCACTGTGTGGTTGTGAGAGTCACGGCTGCTGCAGTCCCCAGTATGGTGCATATAGAGTAGGGAGGATGAAGGGTTAAACACCTCACTGCCATATTCCACAAAGCATCAAAGGGTGAATATAATATTCATTTATTAGTCAAAACGTTTCAGGGCTCCCTGGCTCCTTCCTCAGGACAAATCAATGTAAAATTGTCATGTTTCAGGGTGTTTCTGGGAGCCCTGAAATGCATTTACTAATAAATCAATATTATATTCACCCTTTGTTGTCTTGTGGAATATGGTAGCTCACTTTTTTACCCTTCATCCTCCCTACTTTAATTGTCTCAGAAAATGACCTTTGAGTTTTCATTGGCTGTAAGCCATAATCATCAACATTAACAGACATAATCACTTGAAATAGATCACTGTGTGTAATGACTCTATACAATATATGTGTTTCACTTTACGTATTGAATTACTGAAATAAACTAACTTTTTGATGATATTCTAATTCATTGAGATGCACCTGTAAGTTGGTGAGGGCCTATTTCAGTAGTACGTTGAAACATACCAAAAATACTTTTTTATCTAATAGAAAAAAAAACAGAACATTCCCTTGTTTAAGTTGCGCCCAGTGCAACAATGTTATTAATGGTGACTCTGTATTGCATCCTCATATGGGAAAAATTGACAAAAGTAAAGGTTATTTCACGTCAAACATCTGCCATTGTGTATATTGTTAAGTGTCCGTGCGGGTTCCTATATGTTGGGGAGACTCTCCAACATATGGGGGCCCACAGTGGCGTAACTTCAGACCCAGGGGCCCCAATGCGAAGGCTCCAACGGGGCCCCCAATTATTGCAAATCTTTAATAGTATTAGTCTTTATCTATAGGCTAAAGCGACTTTTGGGGCCCCCCTAGGCTCCAGGGCCCGGGTGCGATCGCAACCCCTGCACCTATTGTAGTTACGTCCCTGGGGGCCCATATAAATAGATATAAATCTAATATTAGATGCAAGATTTGTTGCGTCTCCCTGGAGACCCTTGAGAACTTTTTATTGAACTGAACCCCAGTTATGTGTGATGATGTGAAGAGCAGCCCAGCGGTGATAATGCACATTGGACTGTGTAGGACTAGAGGTTACCGCTGGGCCCACATGCGAAGTCAGTCCCGTTGGGCCAGAGTGAATAATGTGTGTACAGTTTAATATGCAACGTTAAAGGTATGCGCCTCCCGGACGGGGAAGAAATCTAAATATTCTTGATTGTATATAGTTTACCCGTTGATGTTGATGATTATAAAGGTAAAAATGTTTTTCACTTCCCGAAGGGCGAGTGTGATGCTCGGGGACGAGCATGCTTCACCAGGGGGGGTGTGGTACCCCACTACGTAGGTGCCACAGAATGGGTACTGCACCCAGAAAAGCGGTGTAGTACTCCACTGCAATTGGGACAATGGTCACAAGATGGAGCCCTAAAGCTGACACCCACACACTAAGGTAGTAAGTGGGAGGGAACCCTGGGAGGATATAGATAGTGGCCACTAGGGGGGAACTACTGAGTTTGAGACGTTAGTGAGTGAGCAAAGGTTTGCTCCATATAGTGATGACAAAGGATTCCGATTACAGAAAGGCAAAGAAAAGGAGAATTATGTAGGTTTATGGCATGAAACCGACAAGACCCTAACAATCAACAAGTGTTGCCTAAGAATCGCTACAGAGGATGAAGAGGACTTCTTACAACTGAAATTTGAACGTTACGGCCTTCACGGCCGTGACAAACAGTGTGAAGTATGGAAAGGAGAGTGGAATAAACAATCTCCGCATTTACAAGCTCTAAACAAAGTGACGCCGAAAGGCAAGGACATTACTATAGATGTTCATGTAACTTTGGAAATTGATGGAATTCCATATCGGAAGATCATCAGGTTGAGAACAAAGGGACGAGTCCGCAAAGGCATAGAGTGGTTCCACTGGGGGTCCAGTCGAGAGTATGTGAAAGGAAAGTGCACACTCGAACTGAAGAGTCCCCTTGACACCTTGCAATTAAACACTCAGACTGGAATGGAATGTTCCAACACATTGTGATATCATCACTCTTGTGATGTCATTAGAATGTTGCTGTAAAAGGCTTCTCCCTGTCCAGATTCCCCCATTCTTAGCAGAGTTGTCTCTCAGACAGGTTCTGCCCAGTGACAGTGTGAGCAGTTTATCTGAATTATTTGTATTCCCGATGTTTTAACATCTCTGGAATATTCTTCATATCAAGGTATTATTTTTATAGAACTAAATGGATTGATACCCATTTTTGTATGAATAATTAACTATTTTTTTTAATATATATATTTTATTGAAAATGTTAACAATAACACTGACAGTGTCGATCAATATGCATTGAATTATAGATATAGACACATCAACTTCAATAATTATTTACAATGCTAAATTAGATCATGACTCATATTTATACCTGGAGTGAATCGTGTCATAAGTATATACAGGACCTATCAATAACTTAGAATATCATCAAAAAAGTTTATATCTTGAATTACTAAAATATATTAAAGGGAATCTGTCACCTGTTTTTTTGCCACCTAAACTGAAATTAGGATAATGTAGAGCCAGAGATGTTGATTCCAGTGATGTGTCACTTCACTTACTGGGCTGCTCAGAGTAGTTTTGATAAAATCACTGTTTAATCAGCAGGAGGTAATCATTAGAGGACTACTTGTCCTGCTGCCAGGACCTAAATAGGCATCAGAGGCTTCACTGTGTGGTTGTGAGAGTCACGGCTGCTGCAGTCCCCAGTATGGTGCATATAGAGTAGGGAGCAGCGCCGGACTGGAGTACCTGGGGCCCACCAGGAAAAAACAATCGTGGGGCCCACCAAAACTATGCACTTACCGTACTGTATATATGAATAACATAAGTCCACAAACTCTTTTAAAATGAATCAACTTTATTAACCAATAAATAACCAATAAATAACAAACACTCCTGGCAAAAGAGGAACACTGTTATCTTATTCACATCAGTGTGTGATAAAGTGCCATAACAGAACAATAAATACTTTCAAGGTACATTCTCTTAAAGTATAAGTGCCACAAATTGAACCTGCATTTATCTAGCATCCCAGCAGCCAGCATCATTGTATTAGTACCAAACTTTCCCCACTGGGAAAACTTAAAGAATTCTATAGGCAATTTGGAAGTTTGTATTGCACGTTTTCTCTCCACTATAATACAATACCATTAAATTGTTAGTGAAAGTACCCATAACAACAAAAAAACACACACTAACAGTCATGCAGCAGCAAAATTGCAAAAGTTTTTTTTTCAGAACAGAAGATGACATTGCATACGTATTAATAATGTCATCATAGTCTAAGTTCCTTGAAATGTCATACTCAATGTTCAGCAGAAGGAGTGACTCTAAAAGCTCCTGTCCAATTGAAGACCTCAGACGATTTTTTACAATATTCAGCTTTGAAAACACTCTTTCACATGAAACCTGGGTGCAAGCAAGTGTAAGAAGTGTCTTGTAAACGGCAAAAAGGTTTGTGTAAGCAGCAGAATGTAAATTATAGTCATATAAAAGTCTATAGCAGCAGGAAATGGAATAAAACGATGTTTGGGTGAGCGCTGGGATATGAAGACAGCTACACTTCAACAAGTATTTTACCTGTAAGTTTATTGTTCAAATCACACTAGGTCCTCTCCCACAACATGTTTCGACGCTTAGGGCGTCTTCCTCAAGTGGATCACTTGAGGAAGACGCCCTAAGCGTCGAAACATGTTGTGGGAGAGGACCTAGTGTGATTTGAACAATAAACTTACAGGTAAAATACTTGTTGAAGTGTAGCTGTCTTCATATCCCAGCGCTCACCCAAACATCGTTTTATTCCATTGCCTGCATATCCATCTCCCTATGGGGAGAGCGGTGGAGCAGCTCCGGAGGAGAAGACAAATCTAACAGAGGAGAGGAAAACACGTGACGGATCACGTGCAATTACACAGGCGGACACCGAGGAAAAAGGGAAAGAAATCCACACCGTCCAGAGAGAGACCCCGTGCACTCACTACGTGAGCCCCCCTGTTGTGTGGACAGCACAACAGGTAAAGGTGAGTGTAACGGTGACTTAACAGAGGGTGGATATAAAACATAAAGCAGCGTGGCGCAACCAATTTCTATATCTCATTACATATAGCAGCAGGAAAGACAGTTTTCGCATGCTAACTTTTTGGTATCAATGACTTCCTCCTCATCGTCCTCTATTTCATGTGCCATTTCATCCATAGGAGGGCATGGATTTTTGAGAGCAGAATAGTTTTCTTTAAAACTAACTAGCTCAACTTTAAGTTGAATAACATCAACTTCAGCCAGTGTAGCTACAGTCTGCAAAGCCTCTGATGGAATGTCAGTATAGCTAATTCGGTCAAACTGTCTGGGGTCAAAGTACGCTAGATCTTGAATTAGGTTTTTGTTTTTTGAGAATCGGTTTTCAATGCTTATTGTTGCCTGGTCAATGACAACATAAAAAACGTGATGCTGAAAACTTTTCAGGGGGTCAGAAGAAGGCTCATCCTTTGCTAACTCAGCAGGCATAGTTTTTTTTCTATCTATTCTTTTCTGTGGTAAGGCTCTTTCAACAATAACATTTATTGAGTGCTCGTCAAGTGTAGAATCTACATTTTCAATAAATGAATTGACTGTGTTAATAAGGTAAGAGAAGGAATCCCTGAGCCTAAGGATCTGAATTCTGGCACTTTCGATCATGCGCCATGCCTGTAAAACATCCAGTCCACGAGTTTGGAGGTAATCTGAAAATGGATTGGCAATTTCAAAAATTTGCATAAACAAAAATGCAACAAGCAAGGTTTCATACTTTGTCCAGCAGTGAAGTAGATTAGTTGCCTCAGTTATTGCTTTGTCATCAAAAGTTGGGCAAATTGAAATGTAATGCAAGCAGTACAATAGTGTGCTGTACAGTTGCCTCGATTGGTCATGGTAGGATCCAAAAATGATATGCAAAGCCCTTGGTTTGCTCCACCAGCGAGTGTCAGCAATTTTTTTAAGTCTAGCCAATTTGTCATGACCTTCAGTCTGTGATCTAACATGTTCAGTCCATACACCAGATCTTTTATAGGATTTTGAGAAAAAGACAGCTGTCTTGTCTAAAAGGCCAAAGAATGATTTTACCTGATAGGTGGATTTTGTAGCATCAACAATGACCAGGTTAAGTATATGCGCATAACACCAAGTAAAGACAGAGTTGCATGACATGGTCTTTATATGGGCCTGTACACCATTGTAGCATCCACTCATATTAGCAGCTCCATCAAAAGAACAACCAACAATATTGGTAACACTCAAAGAAAACTTCTCTAATTGTTCTTTCATTCCTGAGAAAAGATCTTGCCCAGTTGTGCTGCTGACATTAATTAGAGAAAAGAGTCTTTCATGCACCGTCCTGTCCTTCACATAACGCAAAATTATGCTACACTGTTCTTCAACAAAAACATCTTGTGTGCTGTCCATTTCCACACTGAATTTAACAGCATTTTTCACCTCCCGACTTATTTGGTTTTTCACCATTTTTCCCATTATTAGAATTAGACGGTTGACTGAAGTCTTACTTAAAAATGTCACCAAACCGCCACGTCCTTTGCTATGTGGGTGTGCTTTCTTTTGTTTCTCACTAATTGTCACAACGGCTAGGGTCACATTTCCGTTTTGTTTGCAAAATCCTGATCCGGTTTTGAACTTTAAAAAAGCTCAAAACCGGACCAGGAAACGCTCCTGATAGGAGCCTATGCAAAACACCGGATGGCTTCACAAGCCATCCGGTGGCCGGATCCGGCACTGCTGCCTGCGTTTAAAATCATGCAGGCAGCAGTTTTCGCAGCGTTTGCCGGGACCGCACTGCGGTCACCGGATGGCTCAGGATGTGTAATCCCTGAGCCATCCGGTAACTGCATAGGTTGCGTTTCCCGGCTCAGCAAACCTAGTAAAGATTAAATAGCTGAGCTAAATGACTGTTAGGGTACCTTTACACGCCGCGACGGCAGGCTGGATACATCGCGCTACTTCGCGTGCACGAGCACGCTCAAACGGCTACAAACGGTCAACGCACCCTCTTTACACGCCGCGACAAGGTGCGCTACGCCACGCTACATCTATAGCTAGCTACATCGCCGGGTGTCTCAAGTAGCCAGCTGTAGCTTAGCGTACCCGCTTCACACGCCGCCACCACAGGGTGAGTGGGAGCAACAAAGGCAGGACGTAAAACACATAGGCGTGCCACAGTCCTGTACGCCGCGCCCAAACCACAACCATTGGTCAACACTACGGAGTTGTGATTGGGCACGACGGAAAGGGCGGATGGCCGAGACGTGACGTACCAGTGAGGGGAGTGAAGCACGGAATAAGCGGTTGTGACATGGCGGAGTGTGGCGAATGCATCTAAACCGATGGTAAAGCGTCACCCAGGAGCGGTGGCAAGTCATCTACCCAGTGTGCATAAAGTAGCGGTGCCGGGGCTATGTGTACGTAGTACAAGTGTTTGCCCTGTCACGCACGATCAGCGCTTGTGACAGCGGCGTGTGTAGATAGCGGCGAGGTGCGTTTCTGCGACACACATGAGCGGCTTACAACACACAGTATGTGCGTTCTCTGTGTACATTGTATGTATCTATCTCTGGCAACAGATGTGAATGTAGTGGAACTGCTCCGTAGCAAACCTGTGAAAGATCTGTGTGACAGTGTATTACAAAACACCTGAGAAGAATATGTCCGGCATCAATGTGCTGTCTGCAGGTGAGCCTCTGCCTAGAACAAAATAAAGGCTCATGTACGTGCAATGGCCACACTGTTAGGCAAAAGTCTGGGAAAAAAACATGGCTACCCACACATATTGTCTGCACATTCCCAGCCAATAGGTGGCTATGACATCCCAGGCCCCCCACCATAAACTCCATCACATTTCCCTCCTCCACCAAGTAAACAGGCTCACACATGTGTTTGGATCCAAAAAAGTATTTAATAAATCAAAATCATTCATCGTGACCTTGGATTACAAATTGTAACCAAAAATACATCCAAATAAAAGCAACAAATAAAGTGCATGTCACAATCTGCCAACACATTGCAGAGAGAGCAAATGGAACCCACATTGGAACCTGTGGAGCATGAAAAAAATAATCAAACATCATAAACTAACTAACTAACTAACTAACTAAACATCATGCACATGAGGAAACCAAAAAATACAAAAAATGGTAAACACAAAATAAAAGGGGTGCAGCTACCCTGCTGTCACCTCCATTGGAAATTTAAATCAACCTCCCAGAACCAGGCAAACTACATGGCCTGGTCCTGCCAGCTCACTGCACCAGACCCATTGAAGTAGGAGCAGTAAGCTTCTCTACTGTCCCTGGCCTCCTGCCGAGTGCGGCCATGGCTCTGGGGCTGGAGTGACACAATCACATGGCCCTCATCACGCCAAGACCCTGGACGGAGCTCCCCTGTTGTAGCGTCTGCATGATCTACATAAGCTCCTGGCGTGTATGATGGCCTATCCCTACGACGCAGGAAGTTATGCAGCACACAGCAGGCCACCACTACCGCGTCAATAGACTCCGGTTTCATATGCATAGCCGTATGAAAAATCCGGAATCTATTGGCCATTATCCCAAACGCATTTTCAACTACACGGCGGGCCCGGGATAGCCGGTAGTTGAAAATGCGTCTCTCAGAAGTAAGGGCCCTCTGGGGATATGGCCGCAGTAGGTGTTCCTGAAGTGGGAATGCTTCATCCGCCACAAACGCAAAGTTGAGATGTTGGGTCGTCTGGTCATTTGAGGGTAAGTTTAGCCCACCATTCCCTAGTAGTGTTGCCAAAGAGCTTCGGGCAAACACACCCCCATCTGAGTTGCGACCGTTCATTCCAACATCCACGTAGAGGAACTCATAGTTGGCATCTACTACAGCCATGAGGATTATACTACAATACCCTTTGTAATTGAAAAACAAAGAGCCAGAGTGGGCAGGTTTGGTAATCCTCACGTGCTTACCATCCAATGCCCCGCCACAGTTGGGGAAGTTCCACCGGGTTTCAAACCCTCGGGCCACTTCCAGCCATTCTGCGGCGGTTAGAGGCATTTTCATGTAGGCTGGCTGCAAAGCTCTCCAGATGGCCCAACACGTTTCAGGGATCAGGCGGCTCAGCAGGGGCAGGGAGACACGTGACATGTATGTGAGTGATGTCATGGACTGCCCTGTAGCCAGGAACCGCAAAGTGATCGCCAACCGCTCAGCAGGTGATACTGATGGGCGCATTATAGTGTCCTGACGCGCTATCATTGGCCCTACACGCTCCAATAGGAAGGTGAAACAGTCCTCGGGCATACGGAGATAGTTTCGGTAATCATCAGGACAGTTAATCTCCAGCTCCCGCAACAGCTGCATGTGGCCCCGGGTTTGCCGCCTGAGAAGCCAATCACGGGTCCACAACCGCCGCTGTCTGCGCCTCATCAACCTTTCATACCGATCCTCATACCACATTTGCTCTTCCACCAACGCAAGAGCCACGATAACATTGCGGTCATGGATATTCTGCATCCTCAATATCAGCACCTGTAGATGAGAATACACAACATGAGTACATAGAACAATATGTGCCAATGTCAGCAGGTTAAGCAAGCCACACCTATTGTTGATGACACACTATAGCCAACTGGAGGGGAACTTGCGTCAGGCCCCGAAACACATCCCTGAAGACAGGAAAGGCAAACACCCAGTAGTCACCCCAATCAAAATGGAAGACGCCCAATGATAGTGGCCTCCTCTACATCAACTTCTATGGGAGTTTGTCAAAGTAAAACATCTGCACCTAGGTGAGTTAGAAAGGGACTTGTGTCACCAATAATGTATGAGAACAATTTTGCAGATGCCATTACACAGACCATAATGAAAATGGGGCCATTTCCTATTCTGGGAGGTAAAACAAACAATACGTACCCTATAGGCTGGTCAAGTAAGCTTACAAGAAGCCAACAACTTTGCACATGAGTGAGGTTGGGTAACCATGGTTACATATGTTTTGGCTGGTGCCATTTGTCCAAACCATCTAAGTTATGTCTTCAGTGCCACTCCTCCAAGCCATGTCTCATCCTATCCCCGTTCGACCCAGTCTCCATTGGCCACAACCAGTATGCAGACATTGATCCAGGTGACAGGAGTAACACATTTCTGTCTACAGTCCTGCAGGCAATCTCCTGTATGGTGTCTGGAAACAAACACAGCAATGTATATGTTCAAATATTCATAAGCACCAAACCTAATGCCTACTCAAAGTCCACACAGTACACTAGATCTTCCCCAGCAATACAGACCCCTATACACTACGCTAAAACAGTGTCCTGCGGTCGCAAATTAAAACGACATATGCACCCACACCCCGCAATTTCCATGTGTGTCCACAGATACTTACTTAATGGGTCTGGCCAGCAAGCGTAATGTTTGCCGGCATGCGGACCTTTTAAAGGGCCAGCAACCTATCACGATACAGCGATCTCCACCAATTAGCGGAGGTTAATTGCGCCCCCAGGTGTCACATTACGCTGTGCGTCATTGTGTCTGCTGTGATTGGTTTAGCGGAGTATAAAGGCAGGCCAATGGCCACTACACCTTGTCCAGAGGTCCATGTGCATTGAGCTACTAGTGTCCTGCGTATCTTCTGCTGCTCTGACGGTAAGCCTCTTTAGCGGTTTCTATGAAAGTGCACGGGACGCTGATGCTTGTATTGGCGGCCGCTTAGGCAATGTGTGTATGGGCGTCTTTGATACGGGCTTTAATTTTGGCCCTCTAATTATACAGATGGGTCAGTTTTTCCAGTGTATGGTAATAGCCAGGTATAGCCACTACTGGTATTGTGAGTGTATACATTTGGTCTCTGATGTAATTCGTGCGTCAAACATATAAAGTTTAGATTTACAACTTTCATGCACATCTGCATTTGATGGCTGCAATTATTGGTCCCTTCATTGCAGGGATTCTTGTTACCTCAGTAACAATTGTATTCCCATGGATGGCCACACAACTACATGATGATGTGTTTGCACATTACATGTAGTATGTGCAGTCTTGCCACCAACCACGCCCTCCTTTCTCATCTGCTTAATGTTAACCATTTTGCTCAGTACAAAGGTAGTAGCTACCACACAATGTCTTTGCTCACATGTTGGCCTACAGGTTGGTACGCACACACCGTCTACAGGTGTTGTTTTAATATGAACAGTGGGCTCTTAAATCAGGCTTCACACATGTTTAGGGGGCCACAGAGTACCTGACATGTGTAATTGTGTCACATATGTATTTTACTTTGGACCAGTGTGACATTGTGCAAATGGCACACATAGGCCAAGTTGTCATACCAGTTATTGCTGCCTATAATGTACATATGAGAACCTTATGAGCATGTAAATTATGTTCACAAGGTTTTCACAGCTCGATATGGCTAGTGTCGTGACGGTCTGGATTGGCTGTGTTTTGTCTTCACCAGATGCCGAGGTGTACTGTGGAATTTGAAACCCAGCTTCTCACGGAGTATCAGCGGCACGAATGTTTGTGGCGCAGCTCGCTGCCTCAATATAAAAACTAGGCAGCGAGGTCCGAGGCCTACACTACTCTTGTGGCTCTAGCCAATCGCTTGGAGTCAAGGGTAGGCAGGAGTTGGGACCAGAATGCGGTGGCCTTGAAAATTAAAAACATGCGGCAGTCGTTCATGCGGGCTCACAATGACTACCTGCGCCGTCGCTCAGGAGCTGGAGCTGAGGAGGTACCATCACCTACCCTATGGTACTATCCCCTCTTCACCTTTATCCTGGGCGAGGTGAGCTCGCGTCGAACGACTACCAACTGCCCCGTAGCTGCGTCCCATGTAGGCCCGGATGAGTCACCATCTGCGCCACAGGAGGTGGGTAATCGTGTTACAGTGTTGTCCCACAATGTTGCCTTCACATGTGTGTTTTGGCCAAACCAGAACTAGCACAGTTTTCACAAATTTTCGGCCTTGGTGTGGGAAACCTTTTTGTGTCAGGGAATCTTGCCTCCTGACATGATTTTGGCTTATATGAATTTAACGCAGAGAGCCGCTTTCCAAAATAGCATTTCCACCACATATCGGTACACCGGAAAAAATGACATGTGTACCGAAGTTTACATTATTCTTGCATTAACATGAAAGAGGCACATAGTGCCATCTACTACAATTTTGCTGCCACACATGTGTGTTGGCTCTGGTGCAAGTGGGTTTTTGTTTTTTGAAGGTTTGATGGTTTTACATCAGATTTGTAATACAAATGGGAAGGTGGGCAACTTCTGTGTTTGGCCAGCCCAGCCCCCAGTATCAAGGTGTTGTGGTGACATGTACTAATTGGGTTACGGCTCTCTGTGACTGACACCTCAATCTGTATTGTGCTGAGTCCCGGGAATCGTAGAGGTGAGTGTCCAGCCGCAATACAGGTTTTGGTGTTGTAAAAGTTTGGTGGCTTGCTGTTTGTAGCTTCCTTCCATATATCTTGTTAGTGCCTTTACTTTAGTGGGAGTGGTGTATTGTGTCCTGTGTCCATGGTATGGTGTGGTCCTTGCCGTCACTAATGTTTGGTTTTGTTTCCTCTCCCCCCCACAGGCCCCAGAAGAGGACGGCTCCATTGCGGAGCATTCTGTCGCTGATGATGCTCAGCCCATGACATCTGGGGCTGAGCAGGAGGGCGGGGCTAGTGATGTGGGTCCGGGCCCAGGGCCCAGCTCACGGATCCGTCGTCGCCGACGTCCTGCACCACCAGAGACGGAGCTGGGCGCCTGGGCCCGACGCGTGCTTTTGAATGAACAGCGGACCCACATCGACAGCGACGCCCTCTACATGAGCGACAGAATGCGAGGGATGGAGCCGCTCCAGAAAAAGATCCTTCTGAGAGTCTTCCACAATGCCGCTGATGCTGCCGATGATGGGGCCCTTCAATGGGGCTGCCACGTCCCCCCCCCCATGCAACACACCTTGTGGCCCCTTTCACCAGCTGCCCCATCTCGGCCCGTGAGAAGACCGGCCCCGCCACAGTCACCCCATCCCCCCTCAACACGTCGTCGTACAACCAGACGTTCTGGGGCAGGTCGGGGCTGCCCTCAGAGGAGGGGGGATGCGGCATTGTCAGAGCCGACAGAAGATGATTAATTTGGATACTAGTAGCCAATGCACCAAATTGGCACTCTGGACTTTTTCATGTGGAGGCACCTTTTTATTTTTCCCTTATGTTTGTGTTACACTTTTAAGCAGATTTGCTTCTTATGATTTGTTTATGATTTACTAAATATGATTATATAAAATATTAGAACTAACTCAATTGTGTTTTTCTTTTGGCTTATGGCTTGCGGGGGGCAGCCTGGGTGAATGGTGTTGTTCACAATATAGTTTGGGGCAAGCCACACAATATGGGCCAATGGCCTCAGTGTAGGACGACCATAGGTTCCTTTGTACTGTGGTAGGACATTGACAAAGAGCTGTAGTAATGTGTGTGAGATATTAACCTGTTGAACATTTGCCCCCCATAGTATTGTTGTGACATGAGTGAGGCAAAGTAAAAATTACAAATACTTTTTATTGGCTACATACATGTGTGGAAGTCATTTGCCACTAAACACAGAATGCAGCTTTCTGATAGGTGTAGCCATCCCACACTCCTGATGGTCCCAATGTGGGACAGGATAGGTCCATGAGGTAAAGGGCTGGTTAATCCACACTCCTGATGGTCCCAATGTGGGACAGGATAGGTCCATGAGGTAAAGGGCTGGTTAATCCACACTCCTGATGGTCCCAATGTGGGACAGGATAGGTCCATGAGGTAAAGGGCTGGTTAATCCACACTCCTGATGGTCCCAATGTGGGACAGGATAGGTCCATGAGGTAAAGGGCTGGTTAATCCACACTCCTGATGGTCCCAATGTGGGACAGGATAGGTCCATGAGGTAAAGGGCTGGTTAATCCACACTCCTGATGGTCCCAATGTGGGACAGGATAGGTCCATGAGGTAAAGGGCTGGTTAATCCACACTCCTGATGGTCCCAATGTGGGACAGGATAGGTCCATGAGGTAAAGGGCTGGTTAATCCACACTCCTGATGGTCCCAATGTGGGACAGGATAGGTCCATGAGGTAAAGGGCTGGTTAATCCACACTCCTGATGGTCCCAATGTGGGACAGGATAGGTCCATGAGGTAAAGGGCTGGTTAATCCACACTCCTGATGGTCCCAATGTGGGACAGGATAGGTCCATGAGGTAAAGGGCTGGTTAATCCACACTCCTGATGGTCCCAATGTGGGACAGGATAGGTGCAACGGGCAAAGCCGTGGCCATACCACAATCCCCCTTTTGTGATAGTGGAACACTATAAGAAAAGAGCCCAACGGGGGCAAAAAAGAAGAAAAAACATAACCACATCAAAAGCCTAACAGGCAACGTCTGTAAGTTCAAGGTCCAACTAGGACAACACATTTGGGGGTCAGGGGGGCAAATCTGTTTACGGGGGGTTCCACCTTAATGTTGGCCATCTTGATGTTTCAGGACGGTATCCACCATGGTAGACAGGCGGGTAAGGTCCTGTATTCCCCGGTGTAGGGCCCGTTGAAGTCGGTGGGCAAACTGGTGGTGAGCCCTCACGACGTCCTCCATGGTGGGTACACCTGTATTGTGTGTGTGGAAAAAACATCATTAGTTCAGAATACTACCTCTGGTGTTTGTGTCAGGTTCACACAAGCAAGATTGTCCTTACCCTCGGGCGCATCATCATCCTGACTATCAGGGGGTGATGGGGAGGCACTGATACTCCAGCCGGCAGCTCCAGCACGTTCTCCATCTGCAAGAGTGTGTGAAGGACATTATGTCAGAAATGGCTAGCTTTTCCATTTCCCACGTAACAACAACAATGCTTACAGTGTTCGGCCCCTCTAATCAAACTGAAATCACTTACCGCCATACACATCCAACGCAGCTGGATTTGGGGGTTGCGCCCCAGCTTCAGGTTGCCGACCAGGCGAGCCCACCTCTGCCTCCACCAACGCTGGGTCAGCAGGGTCCTCCTCCTCCTCATGCCCTGGTGAGGGCCTATTCCCTGGTGGGGATGGTGGCCCAGCTGGCTGTTGACCCGGTGGTGTGTGGCCTCCAGCTGGCTCTTGCGGCGGTGGGGTTGGTGGTCCACCTGCAGCCAGTTGTGGGGGAGCCTCATCGGCTGACACTTCCGCATCTGCAGATTATGAAACAATAATTGATGTGTCAGCATACTGTTTAGGCTCAGAGATGTATTGACAGTTCAATATTTGTGTTATGTGTTTGTTGTTTTTCATATATGGGATGATCTCATGTATTCTGTATGGCGTAGGTATGTGGCATGAGTGTGTTAATTGGTTGGAGGGCATGTAACACTGTCGAGTAATCTTGGGTGGCACATGAACATTATTTGTAGGCAGATGTGTAGTCAGTAGGGATGGGCGAATCTACTCGCTAGGACTCGTTACTCGGCGAGTAGTAAGGGACTCGCAGGACTCGGTACTCTGCGAGTTTCCCAGTGATTACTCGCACGAGTCCAATGCAAATCAATATCAATCCTAGTTTTGTCAGAAACGCTGACAAAACTAGGATTGCCATTGTTTGCATTAGACTCGTGCGAGTAATCACTGGCTACTGTGCCAGTGATAGCAGGAACCTCGCAATGTAACTGCTGTTTCTTTGCGAGCTGAGTCCAGCTGTCTTCTCTGTGCAGCTCCAGGGTCCTAGAGCCCACCTGCTCACAGACATGATGTAGCAGTGCTGAGATTGTTCTCAGTCTGCTCATTCCCTGTGTACAGACATGAATGTCTGTGCACAGAGATGATGTAGCAGAGCTGAGATTGTTCTCAGTCTGCTCATTCCCTGTGTACAGACATGAATGTCTGTGCACAGAGATGATGTAGCAGAGCTGAGATTGTTCTCAGTCTGCTCATTCCCTGTGTACAGACATGAATGTCTGTGCACAGAGATGATGTAGCAGTGCTGAGATTGTTCTCAGTCTGCTCATTCCCTGTGTACAGACATGAATGTCTGTGCACAGAGATGATGTAGCAGAGCTGAGATTGTTTTCAGTCTGCTCATTCCCTGTGTACAGACATGAATGTCTGTGCACAGAGATGATGTAGCAGAGCTGAGACTGTTCTCAGTCTGCTTATTCCCTGTGCATAGACATCTATATCTATGCACAGGGGATGTAGCAGAGAGGACATCGCGTTTTGGACTGCGTCGGACGGAAGAGGATTTTTTTAATTAAAGATGGAGTCCCTAATGGCTTTTTTTTTTATTTCTAATAAAAATTTTTCCTTGTGTTGTGTTTTTTTTAAAACAATTTAATAGAAATTCATGGCGGTCATGTCTAATATTGGCGTGACCGCCATAAATTTCGGGCTTAGGGCCAGCTGATAATACAAAGCTGGCCCTAACCTCTTTATTACCCAGCGTGCCACCGCTACCAGGGCCGCTGGAAGAGCGGGGTTCAGCGCCAGAGGATGGCGCTTCAATGAACGCGCCATCTTCTGGGGCGGCTGCGGGCTGCAATTTGCAGCGGGGGGTGCCCAGAAAGCTTGGGCATCCCTGCGCTGCGGATTCCAGCCCCCAGCTGCTTAGCTGTACCTGGCTAGACATAGAAATTGCGCGGAGCCCCACGCATTTTTTTTTTATTATTTCATGAATTTCAGAGTCAAAGTCTCAGAGTCAGAGTCTCAGAGTCAGAATCTCAGAATTTCATGAA
Source organism: Allobates femoralis (assembly GCA_033576535.1). Classification (NCBI taxonomy): domain Eukaryota; kingdom Metazoa; phylum Chordata; class Amphibia; order Anura; family Aromobatidae; genus Allobates; species Allobates femoralis. The sequence continues at coordinate 572,409,750 of JARQOC010000003.1, forward strand.
ATAATTTAAAAAAAATGCGTGGGGCTCCGCACAATTTCTATGTCTAGCCAGGTACAGCTAAGCAGCAGGGGGCTGGAATCCGCAGCGCAGGGATGCCCAAGCTTTCTGGGCACCCCCCCGCTGCAAATTGCAGCCCGCAGCCGCCCCAGAAGATGGCGCGTTCATTGAAGCGCCATCCTCTGGCGCTGAACCCCGCTCTTCCAGCGGCCCTGGTAGTGATGGCACGCTGGGTAATAAAGAGGTTAGGGCCAGCTTTGTATTATCAGCTGGCCCTAAGCCCGAAATTTATGGCGGTCACGCCAATATTAGACATGACCGCCATGAATTTCTATTAAATTGTTTTAAAAAAAACACAACACAAGGAAAATTTTTTATTAGAAATAAAAAAAAAGCCATTAGGGACTCCATCTTTAATTAAAAAAATCCTCTTCCGTCCGACGCAGTCCAAAACGCGATGTCCTCTCTGCTACATCCCCTGTGCATAAATATAGATGTCTATGCACAGGGAATAAGCAGACTGAGAACAATCTCAGCTCTGCTACATCATCTCTGTGCACAGACATTCATGTCTGTACACAGGGAATGAGCAGACTGAGAACAATCTCAGCACTGCTACATCAGGCAGCAGGCAGGCTCTAGGACCCTGGAGCTGGCAGCCAGCAGAGAGGAGAAAGCAGGACTCTTATCTGTGCGAGTTTCCCAGCCAGCGATTACAGTTGCAAAGTAAACGAGTCCAATGCAAATAAATGACAAAACTAGGATTGCTTCAGGCTGAAGCTTCCGAGACACATCTGCGATTTGTAAATCTCACACTACTCGCTATTACTCGCTTCCCCATTCATTAACATTGGACTCACTAGACTCGCAACGAGTAGCGAGTCCTGTGCTCGGACTCGCTAGAGTCAAGCGATTCCGAGTAATTTAGGATTCGCCCATCACTAGTAGTCAGTGTATCTATAATGTGCGCCCTATATTGTCCCCCATTGCATGTCTGCCGGTGTCCCTCTCACTATACCTAGGATGTGTGTGAACGATTTTTAATGTTTTTGTTGTGCTTACATACAATACAAATCATGTGTGGCCCTCTAAAGTACTCACCACGCAGCCTGGCAATCCTGTCACGGATATCGAGTATGCGGCCTGGGCATTTGTGCTTCAGGTCCGCTATCTTCTTCTGGACGGCTTTAGCGGTCCTCTGCACCCCCAGTTGGTTGAGCAGAGCCCGCTGAATCCGCCCAATAGTGGCGCGATTGCGCAGCCTGGGATGACGGTGGTGCCGGTGACCCCAATAGTCATACCGGTCACAGTAGTCTATGAGGATGAGCAGTTCAGCCATCCCCCACGTAGCAGCGCGGTGAACGGCCGCCATGACTGCAATGGTGTGTGCAGAGGAGGGGCTGGCACCTTGCAGGCAGAGTGAAAACGAAACTATCGTAATTACGTCATTACGGCCACGTTCCGGGTCACGCACCCTTTGAACTAGTCCTACGCGCAGTGACACGGGCGAAGCACTTCTGCGGCACCTACTGTACAACACCCACAGAGCGATGCGTACAGCAAGCCTATGCGCTGTGTACTGACTACTCGACTTCAATGCGGTGTCTGTATACGTGCATCAGTGTTTCAGTTGTGCGCAGACACTTAAGGAACACTTTTATGCGGCATCTGCAGTTCAATAAAAAGGCAGCCCGGCCCGTAACACATTGTTCACCGCTGTGTCCAGCATTATTTATTATGTGTTCACAGGATGTGAACACTGTATCTGAGAATCATGGGCCATTTGGTTTGGTTTCCCGTAAGTTGTGGGCCGCGTAATTGTACTAAGGTATGATCGTGCATACGGCGCGTATGTGTAGTGCTGAAGGGACAGCTCATCCAAGATGGAGGCCTGTGCGCCAAGGGCCAATCGGCACGCAGAAGCTTCCACCAATGATCGCACATGGGGCGCGGTAAGACGGAGCCGAGGTGACGCCTTAGCTACATTGCAGCTACAGCCCCGGGTGTCCAGGGTTCCCTTCCGTTGCCTCTTTACACGCCGATACAGCTCGCTACCATCGGCGATGTTGCCTTAAGTTTATGAGCAGAGACCATAAACAGATGTATCTGTCGACGGCTGTAGCGTCGCCTCTTCAGACGCCGCTACTACAGGCGATATGGACGCTACAAGCTACAATTGTAGCTTGTAGCGCGATGTATCCAGCCTGCTGTCGCGGCGTGTAAAGGTACCATTAGAGGTCTGTAGGGGGGGTTAGACCCCCCTACAGACCGGCCGCCCACTTCTATAGTGTTCTTCTACAATTTCTTACTGTGCACGGGCTCCTCGGAGCCCGTGCATGTCAGCCAAAGTTGCCCCTACCCCCCCGTATCACTATAGAGGGGTGCATACACCCCTCTATTACAATTATGCTTTTATTATGTGTTTTACATAAAGAATTGTCACAATTGCATTGTAAGTATATATTTACATGTGTCCGGAGGCAGAGTGAAGGGATTTCCATGGGCGGGGCTGTGTGCAGTAGCCTCCGCCCGCTCATTCTTGATGGCCGCCCCCTCTGGCCGTAATCCAGTCTTGTGAGGGCGGGCACGTCGTTAAAGGGGCGTGGCTAACTAAGTGCCGCGGTTAGCCACGCCCCTTTAACGACGTGCCCGCCCTCACAAGACTGGATTACGGCCAGAGGGGGCGGCCATCAAGAAGGAGAGGGCGGAGGCTACTGCACACAGCCCGCCCATGGAATTCCCTGCTCTCTGGCTCCGGAATATGTAAATATATACTTACAATGCAATTGTGACAATTCTTTATGTAAAACACATAATAAAAGCATAATTGTAATAGAGGGGTGTATGCACCCCTCTATAGTGATACGGGGGGGTAGGGGCAACTTTGGCTGACATGCACGGGCTCCTCGCCCGTGCACAGTAAGAAATTGTAGAACACTATAGAAGTGGGCGGCCGGTCTGTAGGGGGGTCTAAGCCCCCCTACAGACCTCTAACAGTCATTTAGGTCAGCAATTTAACTCTTTACTAGGTTTGCTGAGCCGGGAACCGCAAACTCTGCAGTTACCGGATGGCTCAGGATTACACATCCTGAGCCATCCGGTGACCGCAGTGCGGTATTCAGCACACATTTTTGTAAAAAAATGTGTGTGCCCGGCATTGCGTTCACCGCATCCGGATCCGGATGCGGTGAATGCAATTTAGGTTTTCAATGTGACCCTACCCAACATCATCTATATGTTTTTTTAGTGTGCTATCACACTTGCTAATAAGCTGTGCTATCTCCAGAAAATTTCCGTGATTTAGATCAGGATTTAGCAAAGAATAAGTAGCTTCATCCTTTCCTCTGTACGCAAGGTTTAGTTTGGCTATGCAGAGTATAATGTCAATTACTCTTTTAACAACTGTTCTATTTTGTTGTATTTTTTGTTTGTTTTTATTGACTAAATTTATATTGATCATTGTTTCAATGTCTTTATTTTTTTCAGCAGACAAATAAGCTGTTGCAGATGACTGATGTAGGATTGATTCCTCATGTTCCTTTATGCGATCATACACATGTGTTTTATCAACTGCCCAGCCATTAATAAAATGGCTTCTTCTGTTAGCCACAAAATGCCATGCATGTAGAGCAAAATAACTTTTGACTTTGCACACAGTAAGAAAGCCATTTTCTTTGAATGGCACTACCACCTGGTACAGCTCTGAAGTAAACTTTGTGTGCATGGAATGGCAATGTATGGGTTGCGTCAGATGATGGTTGAATTGGATGATTTTTCATAAAGTGCAGCTTTGCAGTTAAACTGCTCATCTGATCTGGTGCTGTAAAAGCAATGCAAGTGTCAGACAAGGAAGACACATCTGAGGATATGACATCATAGGCTGAAGCAGAACTCTCTGAATCGGTGTCACTTATTGCCTCACAAGTTTCATCTGTGCAATCCTGTAGAACTGTATGTGATGTGTAAGGTTCTTTCGCATCACATATTGCATCTATAGACGTAGCTTCATCTGGCAATAACTCAGGTTGAATAGCAGCTTCCGAGGTGGAAGCTGTTTGCTGCACAAATGTTTCACTGGCAATACCTCTTGCTTGCCATAATAACCTCTGCTGTCCTGGTGCTGAACCGGCTTTGGCTAGCCCCTTTCTTGATGTCTCTTGTCTCTTTATTGCACCAGACTTATATTTTTTTTTTTTTGCCACCTTCTTCTTCTGCCTTGTCTTTTGGATCAGAATTTCTTTTAGAAGACATTGTGCTGTCTTCCTCCTATTGACGAAAATGTAATGTAAATTATAACTAATTAGTGTATGCTCTACAATAAAACCGGTTTAACACCACGGCAGGATCAGGTCCGGGGCTGTCCATGTGAACCTGGTTTCAGGAGGGGACAGCTCCTGAAGCTGCGCTCTGCAGAATCCGGCTACAAACAAGACTGGAGGGCATATTAATCCTCCGGTTCTATTTGTCCGGACTTATCAGGCTGTGTCCGGTGCCTCCTGCTAGGCACCGGACACAGCCTGACAGGCCGGTTTCATACCACGTTTTTTGCCCTAAGTACAATCTTAGCATACGAGCCTATGCACTTGTACTTCACATAGCCATGTCAAACTTATATTGCAGCATATTGAATCAGTATGGATGCACAATATCCAGCCAAACATACTCCAGCTGCCACAAAATAGAGACTTTGCATTGCTTCTAAAAAAGAATGCAATATCAATATGGAGAACTGTCAGCTTACATGAATGGTATGTCAGGTGAGTCCGCGCCGGAGCTCACATCAAACCCCGGTATCCGGCCCATGATGTTGTACAACTTCATGGGTCGGAAAGGGGTTAATAATAACACAGAGTGATATTTTAAAGGGAACTTATTTCTGAAACTATTGAAATTTGCCATAATAAGGTAATGCTTTAATATGCAAAGTTAATTAAAGTTCAGTGTAATTTACATAAACTATTCTATTGCTGGACTTGCATATATGTATGCACAGAGCACCAGAGTTCATGCTCCTATAAGTCTCCTAGATTGCAATTTCAAGTACAGAACCCAACCCTATAGACTTTAATATGATTGTACATGACTGGCTGCAATACTTATAAGGAAACATACAACACAGAGCAGGACACAGAGTAATGCAGAGTTAGGCCTCGTTCACACTTTCATATTTTAGTTAACATGTAGGCTAGGTTCGCATTGCTTTTGTGCTGTGCATTTCAACGGATCTGTTGGGCTGCTGCACAAACACAATGTAACGGATGCATTAACCATCCCTAGACTTGCATGCATGATGCCACAAACACCGTCTGCAGCATTTTTATGAGTGTTCATAAAAAGGCATACTTGCAAACGCATGCCTATTTTGGCAACATTTAGTATGTGTTTGTTGCATGCAAGTCTATGGATAGTTAACACATCCGTTACATTGCGTTTGTGCAGCTGCCCAATAGATCCATTGTAATGAACAGCACATAAGCAATATGAACCTAGCATTAGCATCAGCATTTATAAGACAAAACTAGGAGTGGAGCAATCAGAGATAATGATTTATGTATTTCTCACCCACTCCTGGTTTTGTCTTACAAATATTGAGGTAAACAATTTTACAAAATACTCAATGCGTAAACATGGCCTTACAAAAGATGATTACTGGTTTTGTACAGAAAACCTCTGTAAGTGCATCTCTGCTGCTGTGTAGTAGTCACACTACAGGGAGAGGTGAAACATCCAAGAATGTCTAGGGTCACATTGGCGGTTGCAATTGCAGATCCTGATCTGGTTTTGAGCATGAAAAATGCTCAAAACCAGATCCGGAATCACAGCCCATAGTTGCCCATTATAAAACCAGATTGCCTACATGGCAATCCTTTTCTGCAGCCTGCGTTAAAAATCATGCAGGCTGGATTTTTCGGAGCGGTTTCAAAACCGCATCTGGCTTGTTATAATGGGCGCCTACGGGAACTAGAACCGGTTATCGCATGGTACATAAATGTACTTTGCGGTTACCGGATCCGGATCAGGTTTATCAGTAAAAATGATTGCTCATTGCAGATCCGGATCCATTACTGGATCAGGATCTGCAATGAACCACACAAGTGTGACCCTAGCCTATTTAATATGTATTGCAAATAAAAAATGTTCCCATTCTTAATATCCGAAAAAACAAATGACTGACAACAATCCACTATTCCTACACTAATAATACCCCATAGAAGGGAGAAATACCGCGACACCATGACCAGAACACATACCACCACATAGTGATCAAATACTACCAATTACAACAAGATATATATACTGCCACATCATGAGAAGAAGACCACATATTACCACCACAAAGTGACTGTCCGAATAAGGCCGGCTTCACACCACGTTTTTTGCCCTGTCAGGCTGTGTCCAGTGCTTTTCAGGAGGCAACAGACACAGCCTGACAGGTCCGGACAAATAGAAGCGGAGGGTTAATATGCCCTCCGGTCCTGTTTGTAGCTGGATTCTGCAGAGCGTTGCTTCAGGAACTGTCCCAGCTGAAATGGTGCTGAACCTCTTCACAGGGGACAGCTCCTGGTGCTGAAGTTCAGAGGAGCTCACGCTGAACTGCAGCAGCCGGCGTACGGGAACCTGACAGACTCTCTGTCAGGTCCGGCACGATCCGGCGCCCCATAGACTCTCATGTTAGGGGTGCCGGATCGCGCTGGATCTGGGAGAATCTGGCAGGATTCGGTTTGCTTAAATTTTTCTCCCCGGACACAAAAATGCTGCATGCTCCGTTTTTGTGTCCAGGGAAAAAATCGTTTGCAGCCTGATGCTGCCAGACAGGGACAAAACCGGATGGCAAATAGCTGCCATCCAGCCCTGTCCGGCACCATAGGGCTGCATTGTGTGAAAATCGGGTCCGGGGCTGTCGGGTTCACACCAGACAGCCCCAGACCTGATCACACCGTGGTGTGAAGCTGGCCTAATACCATATACAAGGAACAAATCCCGCCAAGCCATGACCAGAGCACATAATGGCACCAGATAGTGACCGATAATGAAAATGTAAAAAGCTCTGTATATAGTAGAGTCAGTGTAAAGCTAATGTAGAGATTACCAGTGACATTATACACAGGAGCTCTGTATATAGTGTCAGTGTGTGTGTATAGGTAATAAACAAACTCACCAGTGATGTCTCTAGGTGAAGTTCTTTATCTGTTGCCGACCGATATCACATCTTCTATGTAGGACCTATCTCTGCAGAAAATAACATAGTTATCTACAACTAATCACTTCCAGAGGACAATCCACACTTTTGCCACGATTTCTACACTACATGAAATGACAAAAAAAAAACGACATAGTGCAGCACTACACAGTAACAGTGCTCCAGTGTCATTCTGTGCCTGCTCATCTGTCAGCAGACATATTTGTCTGATGGCAAAGATGTAGCAGAGCTGAGGTCAGAAGACCTGTGGATTACGTCAGAGCGAGGTATTTTTTTTAAGAAAGATGGAGTCCCTAAATGTGTTTTGTGTTTGATTTGTATTAAACATTTATTTTCTCTGTGTTGTGTTTTTTTTCCTGTTTATTAGAAATTCATGGTGGCCATGTCTAATTTGGCGTTTTGACATGAATTTGAGGCTTAGTACCAGCTGATAATACAAACCTGCTACTAACCCCATTATTACCCAGCGTGCCACCCCCCACCAGGGCTGCTGGAAGAGCTGGAGAAAGCGTCTGGACATGATGCTATGATGAAGGCACCATTTTCAGGGGTGGCTGCGGGCTGCGATTTTCAGCGTGGGGGGCCTAGAACGCTTGGGCCTTACCATGCTGAGAATCCCAGCCCCCAGCTGCCTTGCTGTATCTGGCTGGCGATCAACATATGGGGGGAGCATACGCATGTTTTTTCCAAAAAAAAGTGAAATAATTTTAAAACAAATATTAGGCTTCTCTGTCTTTTGATCGCCAGACAAGGTTAAGCCAGGCAGCTGGATGTGGCAGCCCATAGCTGTCTGCTTTATCTGCGCTGAGAATCAAAAAATCTGCGGAGCGCAACGTCATGTTTTTTTTAGTATTTATTTTCACACTTCTATATGTGTGACAGGCCCAACAGCTAATCACAGACACAGAGAATGGGCATCTGTGATTGGCTGCTTAGGTAACCTGAATGCAGCCCATACATAGTACCGTACTAGAATGTATGGGCTGGTTGTAGATTACTCGAACAGCCAATCACAGATGCCCATCCTCTTTGACCGCATCTGTGATTGGCTGTTGTGGTCTGTCACATATAGAAGTGTGAAAATAAATAATTTTTAAAAACATGACATAGCGCTCTGCAGAATTTTTGATTCTCACCGCAGATAAAGCAGACAGCTACGGCCTGCCACCCCCAGCTGCCTGGCTTTACCTTGGATGGTGATCAAAAGTCAGGAAAGCCCAATTTTTTTTTATAAATTATTAAAAAAAAAAAAATGAGTGGGCTCCCGCCATATTTTGATCGGCAGCTGGGGGCTGGGATTCTCAGCATGGTAAGGCCCAAGCATTCTGGGCCCCTGATGCTGAAAATGGCAGCCCACAGCCACCCCTGGAATTGGCGCAGTCATCATAGCGTCATTACCAGGTGCTTTATTCGGCTCTTACAGTGGCCCTGGTGGGGGGTGGCACGCTGGGTAATAAAGGGGTTAGTACCAGCTTTGTATTATCAGTTGGTACTAACCCTGAAATTCATGGCATCACGCCAAACTAGACATGGCCACCATGAATTTCTAGTAAACAGAAAAAAAACACAACCCAGAGAAAATAAATGTTTAATAAAACTCAAACACATTTAGGGACTCCATCTTTAATAAATAAAAAAAATCCTTGCTCCGACGTAATCCACAGGTCTTCTGTCTTCAGCTCTGCTACATCTTTGCAATCAGACAATATGTCTGCGAACAGAGATGAGCAGGCACAGAATAACAATAGAACACACCTGTAAGTGATAGAAGCGCTCAGCTGGCCTCCAGCCGCCGACCGTGTTTCCTGTGCATTGCAAATAATGCATACTTTCAAACGCATGGCTATTTTTGCAAGCGTTAGAATGCATTTTTGCAATGCAAGTCTACAGTACATTGCATTTGTGCTGATTTACAACGGATCCGTTGCAACGCACAGCATAAACGCAATGTTAACAGCTGCGAGGAGGGGAGACAGAGCCCTGGATAACACCTAGTCAGTCCACTGATGGTACTATCATACCCATTGCCCAGTATGTCCTTCCAGCCTTTGTGGCACTATTATGCCAATTGTCCAGTATGTTTTGCCTGCCTCTGTGGTACTATCATGCTAGTACTACCACCAGTGACTGTCAGGACATGCTGGGTGGGCATGATAGTAACACAGATGCTGGCAGGACATATTGTGCAATGGGCATGCATGATAGTACCACCAGAGGCTGGCATAACATGCTGGCCAATGGGCATGATAATCATGGCCATTGCCCAGTAGTATGTCCTGCCAGCCTCAGCTAAGGGTCCCAGGCAGTTACCTTCTCATCCGTTCTGCTGCTGGCTAGGAGTCCTGTACAGTGCAGCATGTAGTGTGAATGCCACACTATGGAGATGCTGCTTCTACTACTGCCACATGGAGGGGAGGCTCAGGACCACAGAGATTACAGGGACCGCAGAAGGGGCGGATATGGGTCCCAATCAGGAGCGTACATAGAGATCAATGGGCACTCTCAGGGGCGTGCATAAAGATCATGGGGCCGAATCATAGGCGTACATAGATAACATGGGGAACAGTCAGGGGCGTGTATAAAAATCATGGGGCCCACTCAGGGATCGTACATAGAGATCATGGGGCCCACTCAGATGCGTACATAGAGATCATCATGGGGCCCACACATAAGCGCACATAGAGATCACGGGGCCCACTCAGATGCGTACATAGCGATCATCATTGGGCCCGCACATAGAGGTCAAGGGGCCCACTCAGATGCGTACATAGAGATCATCATGGGGCCCACACATAAGCGCACAGAGATCACGGGGCCCACCTCAGATGCTTACATAGAGATCATCATGGGGCCCACACATAAGCGCACATAGAGATCACGGAGCGCACATAGAGATCATGCGGCCCACTCAGATGCATACATAGAGATCATCATGGGGCCCACATCATAAAGCCGCCACATAGAGATCATGGGGCCCACTCAGATGCGTACATAGAGATCATCAGGGGCCCACACATAAGCGCACATAGAGATCATGGGGCCCACTCAGATGCGTATAATAGAGATCATCATGGGGCCACACTCAGGAGGCGCACATAGAGATACATGGGGCCCACACATAGGCAGGCACATAGAGATCAAGGGGCCCACTCAGATGCGTACATAGAGATCATCATGGGGCCCACACATAAGCGCACATAGAGATCACGGAGAGCACATAGAGATCATGCGGCCCACTCAGATGCATACATAGAATCATCATGGGGCACACACATAAGCGCACATAGAGATCACGGGGCCCACACAGATGCGTACAGAGAGATCATGGGGCCCACTCGATGCGTACATAGAGATCATCATGGGGCCCACACATAGCGCACATAGAGATCATCATGGGGCCCACACATAAGTGCACATAGAGATCAAGGGGCCCACTCAGATGCGTACATAGCTATCATCATGTGGCCCACACATAGGCGCACATAGAGATCACGGGGCCCACTCAGATGCGTACATAGCGATCATCATGGGGCCCACACATAAGCGCACATAGAGATCAAGGGCCCACTCAGATGCGTACATAGAGATCATCATGGGGCCCACACATAAGCGCACATAGAGATCACGGGGACCACTTAGATGCGTACATAGAGATCATCATGGGGCCCACACATAAGCGCACATAGAGATCACGGGGCCCACTCAGATGCGTACATAGCGATCATCATGGGGCCCGCACATAGAGATCAAGGGGCCCACTCAGATGCGTACATAGAGATCATCATGGGGCCCACACATAAGCGCACAGAGATCACGGGGCCCACCTCAGATGCATACATAGAGATCATCATGGGGCCCACACATAAGCGCACATAGAGATCACGGGGCCCACTCAGATGCGTACATAGTGATCATCATGGGGCCCGCACATAGAGATCAAGGAGCCCATTCAGATGCGTACATAGAGATCATCATGGGGCCCACACATAAGCGCACAGAGATCACGGGGCCCACCTCAGATGCGTACATAGAGATCATCATGGGGCCCACACATAAGCGCACATAGAGACCACGGGGCCCACTCAGATGCGTACATAGTGATCATCACACATAGGCGCACAGAGATCATGGGTCTCCGTGAGTTTAGGCTCTCACTGCACCCCAGTATGGTGCCATCAGGGAGCTCCCACAGTGATTGCTTCATGCCTGTGATGCCCTGTGGGACCTCCCTGAGGGCACCATGCTGGTGGCAGTAGTAGATGCAGCATCTCCTCACACTAAATGCTGCACAGCACTACAGGCCCCCCGCAGGTGAGACTGGATGGTGGAGGCTGCAGCACGGTCTGGGACCCCCAGACCCCAGGCTGATGGCTGAGGAGCCCATCTCTTATGGAAGAATGGGCTCCTCAGTCACTCAGTTACCAGGACAGGACGACCTAACACACCCACTCCCCCCCCCAACCGAAGCCTCCTTCCCCTGGCCCCCCCCCCACCTTTATAGTCACCCTGGGCCTGACTGTGCAGGTCTGCTGGGGCGACGGCGGGTCCCTCTCCTCCTCAGCGACGCTGCCGGCACCTGCGCTGCACACACAGCCTGGATGGAGGCAGTCACCGCAGGCTGAGACTGTCTCCATCTGCGCACGCGCCGGCAGTGTCGCGCTGCGCTGAGGAGGCTGGGCGGGACCGCAACAGCAGGCAAAGCACGGAGAGCTCTCTCCGTGCTTTGCTGCTGCAACATAACTCAAGAACATAATCACTAATCATATCGGCAGTGCGCCGATATGATTAGTGATAATACCGGAGGGGGGCCTCACACTGTTACTCTGCAGGGCCCAGGGGGTATATGGGGGCGTGGCTAAGTGGGCGGGGCCAAAAAGTGTCGGGGCCCCCCGGGGGATCTCCCGATGTCCCGCTGGGCCAGTCCGCCCCTGGTAGGGAGGATGAAGGGTTAAACACCTCACTGCCATATTCCACAAAGCATCAAAGGGTGAATATAATATTCATTTATTAGTCAACACGTTTCAGGGCTCCCTGGCTCCTTCCTCAGGTCAATCAATGTAAAATTGTCATGTTTCAGGGTGTTTCTGGGAGCCCTGAAATGCATTTACTAATAAATCAATATTATATTCACCCTTTGTTGTCTTGTGGAATATGGTAGCTCGCTTTTTTACCCTTCATCCTCCCTACTTTAATTGTCTCAGAAAATGACCTTTGAGTTTTCATTGGCTGTAAGCCATAATCATCAACATTAACAGACATAATCACTTGAAATAGATCACTGTGTGTAATGACTCTATACAATATATGTGTTTCACTTTACGTATTGAATTACTGAAATAAACTAACTTTTTGATGATATTCTAATTCATTGAGATGCACCTGTAAGTTGGTGAGGGCCTATTTCAGTAGTACGTTGAAACATACCAAAAATACTTTTTTATCTAATAGAAAAAAAAACAGAACATTCCCTTGTTTAAGTTGCGCCCAGTGCAACAATGTTATTAAAGGTGACTCTGTATTGCATCCTCATATGGGAAAAATTGACAAAAGTAAAGGTTATTTCACGTCAAACATCTGCCATTGTGTATATTGTTAAGTGTCCGTGCTGGTTCCTATATGTTGGGGAGACTCTCCAGCATATGGGGGCGGGCCCATATAAATAGATATAAATCTAATATTAGATGCAAGATTTGCTGCGTCTCCCTGGAGACCCTTGAGAACGTTTTATTGAACTGAACCCCAGTTATGTGTGATGATGTGAAGAGCAGCCCAGCGGTGATAATGCACATTGGACTGTGTAGGACTAGAGGTTACCGCTGGGCCCACATGCGAAGTCGGTCCCGTTGGGCCAGAGTGAATAATGTGTGTACAGTTTAATATGCAACGTTAAAGGTATGCGCCTCCCCGGACGGGGAAGAAATCTAAATATTCTTGATTATATATAGTTTACCCGTTGATGTTGATGATTATAAAGGTAAAAATGTTTTTCACTTCCCGAAGGGCGAGTGTGATGCTCGGGGAAGAAATCTAAATATTCTTGATTGTATATAGTTTACCCGTTGATGTTGATGATTATAAAGGTAAAAATGTTTTTCACTTCCCGAAGGGCGAGTGTGATGCTCGGGGACGAGCATGCTTCACCAGGGGGGGTGTGGTGTCCCACTACGTAGGTGCCACAGAATGGGTACTGCACCCAGAATAGCGGTGTAGTACTCCACTGCAATTGGGACAATGGTCACAAGATGGAGCCCTAAAGCTGACACCCACACACTAAGGTAGTAAGTGGGAGGGAACCCTGGGAGGATATAGATAGTGGCCACTAGGGGGAACTAGTGAGTTTGAGACGTTAGTGAGGGAGCAAAGGTTTGCTCCATATAGTGATGACAAAGGATTCCGATTACAGAAAGGCAAAGAAAAGGAAAATTATGTAGGTTTATGGCATGAAACCGACAAGACTCTAACAATCAACAAGTGTTGCCTAAGAATCGCTACAGAGGATGAAGAGGACTTCTTACAACTGAAATTTGAACGTTACGGCCTTCACGGCCGTGACAAACAGTGTGAAGTATGGAAAGGAGAGTGGAATAAACAATATCCGCATTTACAAGCTCTAAACAAAGTGACGCCGAAAGGCAAGGACATTACTATAGATGTTCATGTAACTTTGGAAATTGATGGAATTCCATATCGGAAGATCATCAGGTTGAGAACAAAGGGACGAGTCCGCAAAGGCATAGAGTGGTTCCACTGGGGGTCCAGTCGAGAGTATGTGAAAGGAAAATGCACACTCGAACTGAAGAGTCCCCTTGACACCTTGCAACTAAACACTCAGACTGGAATGGAATGTTCCAACACATTGTGATATCATCACTCTTGTGATGTCATTAGAATGTTGCTGTAAAAGGCTTCTCCCTGTCCAGATTCCCTCATTCTTAGCAGAGTTGTCTCTCAGACAGGTTCTGCCCAGTGACAGTGTGAGCAGTTTATCTGAATATTTGTATTCCCGATGTTCTAACATCTCTGGAATATTCTTCATATCAAGGTATTATTTTTATAGAACTAAATGTATTGATACCCATTTTTTTATGAATAATTAACTATTTTTTTTAATATATATTTTAATTGAAAATGTTAACAATAACACTGACAGTGTCGATCAATATGCATTGAATTATAGATATAGACACATCAACTTCAATAATTATTTACAATGCTAAATTAGATCATGACTCATATTTATACCTGGAGTGAATCGTGTCATAAGTATATACAGGACCTATCAATAACTTAGAATATCATCAAAAAAGTTTATATCTTGAATTACTGAAATATATTAAAGGGAATCTGTCACCTGTTTTTTTGCCACCTAAGCTGAAATTAGGATAATGTAGAGCCAGAGATCTTGATTCCAGTGATGTGTCACTTCACTTACTGGGCTGCTCAGAGTAGTTTTGATAAAATCACTGTTTAATCAGCAGGAGGTTATCATTAGAGGACTACTTGTCCTGCTGCCAGGACCTAAATAGGCATCAGAGGCTTCACTGTGTGGTTGTGAGAGTCACGGCTGCTGCAGTCCCCAGTATGGTGCATATAGAGTAGGGAGGATGAAGGGTTAAACACCTCACTGCCATATTTCACAAAGCATCAAAGGGGAAATATAATATTCATTTATTAGTCAACACGTTTCAGGGCTCCCTGGCTCCTTCCTCAGGACAAATCAATGTAAAATTGTCATGTTTCAGGGTGTTTCTGGGAGCCCTGAAATGCATTTACTAATAAATCAATATTATATTCACCCTTTGTTGTCTTGTGGAATATGGTAGCTCGCTTTTTTACCCTTCATCCTCCCTACTTTAATTGTCTCAGAAAATGACCTTTGAGTTTTCATTGGCTGTAAGCCATAATCATCAACATTAACAGACATAATCACTTGAAATAGATCACTGTGTGTAATGACTCTATACAATATATGTGTTTCACTTTACGTATTGAATTACTGAAATAAACTAACTTTTTGATGATATTCTAATTCATTGAGATGCACCTGTAAGTTGGTGAGGGCCTCTTTCAGTAGTACGTTGAAACATACCAAAAATACTTTTTTATCTAATAGAAAAAAAAACAGAACATTCCCTTGTTTAAGTTGCACCCAGTGCAACAATGTTGTTAATGGTGACTCTGTATTACATCCTCATATGGGAAAAATTGACAAAAGTAAAGGTTATTTCACGTCAAACATCTGCCATTGTGCATATTGTTAAGTGTCCGTGCGGGTTCCTATATGTTGAGGAGACTCTCCAGCATATGGGGGCCCGGGCCCATATAAATAGATATAAATCTAATATTAGATGCAAGATTTGTTGCGTCTCCCTGGAGACCCTTGAGAACTTTTTATTGAACTGAACCCCAGTTATGTGTGATGATGTGAAGAGCAGCCCAGCGGTGATAATGCACATTGGACTGTGTAGGACTAGAGGTTACCGCTGGGCCCACATGCGAAGTCGGTCCCGTTGGGCCAGAGTGAATAATGTGTGTACAGTTTAATATGCAACGTTAAAGGTATGCGCCTCCCGGACGGGGAAGAAATCTAAATATTCTTGATTGTATATAGTTTACTCGTTAATGTTGATGACTATAAAGGTAAAAATGTTTTTCACTTCCCGAAGGGCGAGTGTGATGCTTGGGGATGAGCATGCCTAATCGGGAAGGGGAGAGGGGGGAGGGTTGGGGGGGGCGCCCCTCTACGGGTACTGCACCCAGAAAAGCAGTGTAGTACTCCACTGCAATTGGGACAATGGTCACAAGATGGAGCCCTAGAGCTGACACCCACACACTAAGGTAGTAAGTGGGAGGGAACCCTGGGAGGATATAGATAGTGGCCTCTAGGGGGAACTAGTGAGTTTGAGATGTTAGTGAGGGAGCAAAGGTTTGCTCCATATAGTGATGACAAAGAATTCCGATTACAGACAGGCAAGGAAAAGGAGATTTATGTAGGTTTACGGCATGAAACCGACAAGAACATAACAATCAACAAGTGTTGCCTAAGAATCGCTACAGAGGATGAAGAGGACTTCTTAGAACTGAAATTTGAACGTTACGGCCTTCAAGGCCATGACAAAAAGTGTGAACTATGGAAAGGAGAGTGGAATAAACAATCTCCGCATTTGCAAGCTCTAAACAAAGTGACGCCAAAAGGCAAGGACATTACTATAGATGTTCATGTAAATTTGGAAATTGATGGAATTCCATATCGGAAGATCATCAGGTTGAGAACAAAGGGACGAGTCCGCAAAGGCATAGAGTGGTTCCACTGGGGGTCCAGTCGAGAGTATGTGAAAGGAAAATGCACACTCGAACTGAAGAGTCCCCTTGACACCAGTGACATTGAAGACCAAAAGCTCCCCGACCCTCAAACTTACAAAAGGAGGTGGAAAGAGAGAGAGAGATTGGGAGCGAATCAACTCATACCAGTGGACATGAAGTCAACACACCCCTCCTGGCTGAGGGGGAGAAAGAGGAGGATGAGAAGGAAGAAGATGCGCCCACTGTGAGTTCGAAAAGCTTAAGAAGAATTCCTGCCCCGGTGATCCCGTCCTGCCTGCGGGGTCGATTCCATCCAAGCCGCCATACCACCGTCCACCGGAAGACTGGAGCGGCGCTGGTAAACATCACCAGACTCAGCAGGTGGCATTATGACAAGACTAATTGTAAATAGAACACTGACAAAGCAAACCTTTTCAGTTGACCCCCAGGGCCACGGCTTCGGGATGGTCACCCGTGAATTCCCAGACTAACAGAGAGAGTCCGGAGAGCCGAGTTACCCCACAGCCCTGGGTGAGGGCGCGTCAACTTCCCCCTGCGCCAATGGCAGATCTACATTGGGGCGATCGCCCCCGGCCCAAGGCTTCTTGGGGGTCCCAGGGGACCGTCCGCCTGTTCGCCTTCTTAATTCTTCACTTTCCCGCGGTCCGGCGCACACGGCCGCTGCTGTCCCAGAGCACACGGCCGCTGCTGGCTCGGCTCCGGCTCCGCTACATGCGTGGCACACACGGCAGACGCTGAGACGCACCCAACATCGCTGGCTAGTAGTAGTAGCTACTGCAGCTGCTAGTAGTGTGTGTGAGTGACATTGTGACGTCACTCACGTCCCCCTCCCTCGCTGTTGTCGATAGAGGAAGAACTGCGGCGCCAGGGCACGCTCCGGCTGGTCATCATCATCGACACGCATCCTCCATACAAGAAACAGGCAGCACGGCACGCACCACACTGTCTGCAACCTGCAGCCTGCCAGCTGAATTCCCTTCAGGATTCCCGGGAAGGCAGCTAATTTCATCAGTCTCTGTGCCTTGGAAGGCTCACCACCTCCTCCACTAACTGCAGGTAAAAATCTTGATCCCGTCATAGATTCAGCAGGAAGAGGGGGGGCCCCGGGCGGCAGAGTGTGGCGGGGCGGCAGAGTGTGGCGGGGCGCCCACAGCGGCAAATGTCGACGGTAACAACCGGGCTCTCGTGCAAAGCGGACGGCCGGACCGCCCGCGGACGGCTGGACCACCCGCGGCCGCCCACCTCTTTGCCGCATGCCGTAGTAGCTCCGCTCGTTGCCCACCCCGGAGTTGCCTGGCTGTATAAGACCTCCGCAAAGATGGAGGAGCTACGTTTTCTCTATTTTTCTCTACTTAAAAACTTTTTCAGTGCATTGTATGGTACAATATGGTACTAAATGCAGGTAAAAATCTTGATCCCGTCATAGATTCAGCAGGAAGAGGTGGGTCCCGGGCGGCAGAGTGTGGCGGGGCGGCAGAGTGTGGCGGGGCGGCAGAGTGTGGCGGGGCGGCAAAGTGTGGCGGGGCGGCAGAGTGTGGCGGGGCGCCCACAGCGGCAAATGTCGACGGTAACAACCGGGCTCTCTTGCAAAGCGGACGGCCGGACCGCCCGCGGCCGCCCACCTCTTTGCCGCATGCCGTAGTAGCTCCGCTCGTTGCCCACCCCGGAGTTGCCTGGCTGTATAAGACCTCCGCAAAGATGGCGGAGCTACGTTTTCTCTATTTTTCTCTACTTAAAAACTTTTTCAGTGCATTGTATGGTACAATAATTACCACCACTGAAAAGTACAACTGTTCCTGCAAAATATAAGCCATCACCCAGCTGTATCGCTTGAAAAATGGCGGTGTTATGATTTTTTGGAAGTAGGGAGTAAAAACGAAAATTCAGAACTCAAAAAACGCTTGGTCACCAAGGGGTTAATTAATTCAACCATTTTTCCCCTCTATTGGACACAGACAAACTAGCAATATTAGAAGCATTCAGTGCATTAAGTTGAAGACTCTAATTCCAAAATATCAGGATTGGAACCTCCATTTTATAAGGTAGGTACTTTTCTCTCTATTACACATTAGACAATGCACTATTCTTACACTTATTTTCATAACCATCACCATTTTTAACTACAGAATTTGACTATCTTTTAATAGATGCACTCAACACACAAATCTGGTGCTCAGAAAAGAAGAGAACAACAAAGATATGAGGTTTCTAAAATGACCAAGTTAGACACATTCTTTAAAAAGAAAACTCAACCGGAACACCACCAAGAGCCGAGCAGCAGTGAAGCTTCTATATCTGCATCTGTTGTAACTAATATATCTATTGACTCAGAGTTAGCTGATGCTGTGTTAGACATTCAAAGAGATCCAGTGGAAAGTGTTGAAGAGTTAGGTGCACACGTAGAAATGTTAACATTTCCTTGTGATATTGGATTGTGGGGAGAAAATATCTCCAAAGAATTGTTGCACTATTGGGTTTTAAAGGGAAGCAAACTTTGCAAAAATGCTGATGCTGACTTTAAAAACTCCAGTGTATTGACAACTGAGGGATATTATCGCTACTGCAATAAATCATTCTTCACCCATGTTAACCCAAAAACCAAAGAAATCTCAGAGAGAAATTGGTTGTGTTATTCACCATCTGCTGGAAAATGATATTGTTTTCCATGCAAACTGATTGCCAGTAAACGTGGCCTTTTTACTCTTGGATTTAATGACTGGAAACATGCAGAGGATCGGCTTTTTCGGCATGAAAGTAGTGATAGTCACAAACAATCTGTCTTGTCAATAGTGGCAAGAGGTCAAAGCTCTGGACGAGTTGATAGTCAGATAATTTTGCAATTGGAGGGTGAAACGCTGTACTGGCGTAAGGTACTTAGGAGATGTGTCATTGTTATCCAGCACCTGGCTGAACGAGGCCTCCCACTGGGAGGAAAAGATGAAATTATTGGTTCTCCCCACAATGGCAATTACTTAGGGATCTTAGAAGTTATGGCAAATGTAGATGAGCACATCAAACAATATGCCAACAAAGGTAAAGGCCACACATCTTATCTTTCCTCTACTGTCTGTGAAGAACTCATACAAATTTTGGGAACAAAAGTTCTGTGTATAATTGTACAGGAGATAAAGAAAGCCAAATTTTATTCCATATCTGTAGATTCTACACCTGATATCACTCACTGTGATCAACTAACCTTCATTGTACGATATGTTTTACCAAGTGGGCCTGTGGAGAGATTTTTGCAGTTTCTACCAGTTCTTGGTCATAGTGGTAGAAACATTGCGAAACTAATTTTAGATTTCTTGAGTGAACATAAAATTGACATTGAAGATTGTCAAGGACAATCTTATGATAATGCAGCTAACATGAGTGGCAAGTACATTGGTGTCCAAACAATTATAAGAGAGCAGTGCCCTTATGCAACATATATTCCATGTGCTGCACACTCTCTCAACTTAGTGGGTAAAAACAGTGCTGAGGGCAACCCAGTTGTTTACAGACTTTTTAACAATCTTGAGCTGCTTTATCTTTTTTTTTCAACTTCATCTCAAAGATGGAGACTGCTGGTGGAAAAACAGAAAGCTTTAGGACTACCAGTTGTCAAGCACCTGTCTGCTACAAGATGGCTTGCCAGATATGATGCTGTATCAGCACTTTGCAAAACTTATGAATCTATCTGCAGTCTGCTAGAATGCATGTCTTCTGACCCAGAATACAGTTCATGCAAAAATGAAGCTAGCTCTTTGCTGGATAAATTGTCAGAATTGGATTCTACTATTCTGGTTGTTTTTTGGAACACCATTTTGGAAAGATTTTATAAAACAAATTTGTCACTGCAAGAAGCCGGTTTGAATTTAAACACTGTTGTTGCTCTATTGAAGACTCTTTCTGCCTTTATACAGAGTCAACGAGAACAGTTTGAACACTATGAAGAAGCAGCAATTAAGTGGTGTGGCCATAATGAATACAGCGCTGCTCAGAAACGTTATCGGCCACATAATCGAAGTTATGATCATGGAGAAGGAGAAAACACTGTACTTACACCAAGGGAAAAGTTTAAAATTGAAGTTTTTAACAGTGTAATTGATCACTTATATAGTGGTTTGCAGCAACGTCTGGAGGCTTATAATGATGTGTGCTCCAAGTTTGGATTCTTATCCAATCTGTGTACGCTGTCCACTCATGAAATACGTATGGCTGCTGAAAATCTGGTTCAGTCATATCCAGAAGACCTAATGCCAGGTGTGACAGAAACTGAACTGATTCAGCTTGCAAGTTTTCTTTCATCCAAGTCACAATCAATAACATGCTGTGATGCGAAAGTACCCGAGCTCCAGATGTTCTTTTTCCTTCATCAACATGGCCTCACTCCAACATTTTTCAATACAGAGATAATTCTGAGAATATATTTATGCATGATGGTTTCCAACTGCACAGGTGAGAGATCCTTTTCAAAACTTAAACGAATTAAAAATGAGTTGAGGAGTCAAATGGGACAAGAGAGACTCAATCATCTGTCTTTAATGAGCATTGAACAAGAGCTTTTGAAGAGCCTAGACCTCTCAGAAATCATCAATGACTTTAGCACCAAAAAATCTCGCCGAAAAAGTCTGTGAGCAACTTATGACCTTCAGTGTCAAAAAAAATCTGAATTTCTAGTCCATTAAGAATTTGTTGGCTATGCCAATTGTACTTTTCCTGTTAGGCTACCACCCATACAGATATATATCTGTATAGATAGATAATACTTACGGTATGTTAAATTATTGTTTAATATTATGTTTACATGTTCTTATTTGCACTTACATGTGGTACTATGGATGTAGCTTTAAATTTACGCTGTATGAAGAAATACAGGTCAGTATATACCACATTATATATTTTGACTGTTGGTTTTGAGAAATATTTATATTGTTTGACCATATGCACTTTTTTGTGAAAAAAAAGTAATTTATCTTCGTTTTCATGTTCTAATAAATATTTTAATTTTGGATGCCTAAAAATGATCATGTGCACTGTTTTTCTGAGAAGAGCTACAACATTTTTGCAGAAAATATTTTTGTTTGGTGCCAGGTTTTATGAACTGTCCCGGGCCCATGATCCACTTAATCCACCACTGCCCTGCGCCCTGTGAGTCAGTGAAGTATTTTGGTATGCCACCCTCTCTGCTTTTAGATTTAGAGGTGCTGACAGTGCCTTGAGGAGGCACCGGTGTTTTTTTTCGGGCCCATATCGCCTCAGCACTGTGTCCTAAATGAAGATAGAGAAATATGCGGGCAAATAGACCTTCTGTGGAGGCAGAGGCTCGGGAAATTAACCTATGGGGCGTAGAGAGTTCCAGAAATCAGTCAACTCAGAAATAGAGATTGGAGATTGTACCCGTAGAAGCACGACTGACGGTGCGAAACAGCCGTGGTATAGGCTACTCCCCCGTCCTCCCTCCTGCACCCTCCACTTTGTAAGACAGCACAAGAAAAAAAAAAAATAAAGGCTGCAAAAATAATTTTGTGTGCGGCTCCTACTTGATATTGGAACTGAAAGTGACGTTGTGCTGCTTACAGAAGGCAGGCACCAGGATTACAGCGTGTGCAGCAATGAGGAGAGAAGTTCTGACTCCAGCGGGCCTCCCAGGAACACTGGTGTCAGCGTAACCGCGGCAGGAGATGCTGGCTCCCTCAACAAACTGTGAATTCCACCCTCTCTGCTTTTAGATTTAGAGGTGCTGACAGTGCCTTGAGGAGGCACCGGTGTTTTTTTCGGGCCCATATCGCCTCAGCACTGTGTCCTAAATGAAGATAGAGAAATATGCGGGCAAATAGACCTTCTGTGGAGGCAGAGGCTCGGGAAATTAACCTATGGGGCGTAGAGAGTTCCAGAAATCAGTCAACTCAGAAATAGAGATTGGAGATTGTACCCGTAGAAGCACGACTGACGGTGCGAAACAGCCGTGGTATAGGCTACTCCCCCGTCCTCCCTCCTGCACCCTCCACTTTGTAAGACAGCACAAGAAAAAAAAAAAATAAAGGCTGCAAAAATAATTTTGTGTGCGGCTCCTACTTGATATTGGAACTGAAAGTGACGTTGTGCTGCTTACAGAAGGCAGGCACCAGGATTACAGCGTGTGCAGCAATGAGGAGAGAAGTTCTGACTCCAGCGGGCCTCCCAGGAACACTGGTGTCAGCGTAACCGCGGCAGGAGATGCTGGCTCCCTCAACAAACTGTGAATTCCACCCTCTCTGCTTTTAGATTTAGAGGTGCTGAAAGTACCTTGAGGAGGCACCGGTGCTTTTTTCGGGCTCATATCGCCTCAGCACTGTGTCCTAAATGAAGATAGAGAAATATGCGGGCAAATAGATGTCCTGTGGAGGCAGAGGCTCGGGAAATTAACCTATGGGGCATAGAGAATTCAAGAAATCAGTCAACCCAGCAATATCAGGGCGATGTATGCATATAACCACCAGGTGGCGTCAGGTCCAGGTCTTTTCAAAAGTCTGTGTATATTTATAAGAGATATGTGTCCTCCTTTCTGAATATCCCTCTGGCTCTGCACGGGTTAATTGGGTTGGGTCTTCAAGAAGATATCAAAATCTCCAAAGGGTGATTGCTGGCACACAAGGGTGGAGATGGGTATTTAGTGTTTTTAAGGCTGCATTCTCCTGTATCAATATATGGGACTAAAGATATCAGCAGTTTCTCCACAGGGGTCTGTTTCTTACATCTCCTGTCCTGTAACTATTACTTCAAGCGATCCTCTGGTGTGTTGTGTATTACAGGAGTACTAGCGTTCATGAGGAGATCACACCAGTACAACGCTGAGTGGTACAGTAATGGCGGCGGAATCGTGGGTGCATCTGTCTCACGCGATCACTTCCCAGACACATGTGCTATAGTGAACGGCTTGTTCTCCTCAGGGGGCGACCGAGTGGTCAGATCTTTATAGCGGCTGGACAGTGTCAGATGGAGGAGCGGACTGATCCCAGGATGAAGGGGGAAAAGCACGCTCCAGCGCCCACAGAGGGAGCACGGACCAGACCCACCTGAGTATTCCTGTGCTGGCTACTGGACGATGCAATACCCTGTGCGACAGAGTCCCCAGTACAGGAGGTAGATGGCAGATCGCCGGTGGCGGTGGAGAGGATAATCTCTGGGGAGGATGCTGGTGGATGATAGGTCCCTCTTCTTTACGCGGTCTCACTACACTGCCACCTTCATGACCCTCTTCCTCTTCACGGCGTGGAGCCTCTGTCTGGGTTCATCCAGTGGTCACCATGAAAGGCAGTATGTCGGTGGTATAGATAAGGGCTTAGTCAGTTAGTTCTTATATTTTGTCAAGCAAATAACAGCCCCAACTTGGGCCAGGAAGGCCAAGGCGCTCAGGAGATCTAAAAGCTGCTTCTTTCCGATGCCATCGCTAGGCCACGCCCCCAGGTCTTTGTACTTTAATGGCATAACAATAAACTTCTCAAAAAAGAGTTAAACCTACAGTTAGGGCCAGAAATATTTGGACAGTGACACAATTTTCGCGAGTTGGGCTATGCATGCCACCACATTGGATTTGAAATGAAACCTCTACAACAGAATTCAAGTGCAGATTGTAACGTTTAATTTGAAGGGTTGAACAAAAATATCTGATAGAAAATGTAGGAATTGTACACATTTCTTTACAAACACTCCACATTTTAGGAGGTCAAAAGTAATTGGACAAATAAACATAACCCAAACAAAATATTTTTATTTTCAATATTTTGTTGCGAATCCTTTGGAGGCAATCACTGCCTTAAGTCTGGAACCCATGGACATCACCAAACGCTGGGTTTCCTCCTTCTTAATGCTTTGCCAGGCCTTTACAGCCGCAGCCTTCAGGTCTTGCTTGTTTGTGGGTCTTTCCGTCTTAAGTCTGGATTTGAGCAAGTGAAATGCATGCTCAATTGGGTTACGATCTGGTGATTGACTTGGCCATTGCAGAATGTTCCACTTTTTTGCACTCATGAACTCCTGGGTAGCTTTGGCTGTATGCTTGGGGTCATTGTCCATCGGTACTATGAAGCGCCGTCCAATCAACTTTGCAGCATTTGGCTGAATCTGGGCTGAAAGTATATCCCGGTACACTTCAGAATTCATCCGCCTACTCTTGTCTGCTGTTATGTCATCAATAAACACAAGTGACCCAGTGCCATTGAAAGCCATGCATGCCCATGCCATCACGTTGCCTCCACCATGTTTTACAGAGGATGTGGTGTGCCTTGGATCATGTGCCGTTCCCTTTCTTTTCCAAACTTTTTTCTTCCCATCATTCTGGTACAGGTTGATCTTTGTCTCATCTGTCCATAGAATACTTTTCCAGAACTGAGCTGGCTTCTTGAGGTGTTTTTCAGCAAATTTAACTCTGGCCTGTCTATTTTTGGAATTGATGAATGGTTTGCATCTAGATGTGAACCCTTTGTATTTACTGTCATGGAGTCTTCTCTTTACTGTTGACTTAGAGACAGATACACCTACTTCACTGAGAGTGTTCTGGACTTCAGTTGATGTTGTGAACGGGTTCTTCTTCACCAAATAAAGTATGCGGCGATCATCCACCACTGTTGTCATCCGTGGACGCCCAGGCCTTTTAGAGTTCCCAAGCCACCGGTCAATTCCTTTTTTCTCAGAATGTACCCAACTGTTGATTTTGCTACTCCAAGCATGTCTGCTATCTCTCTGATGGATTTTTCTTTTTTTTCAGCCTCAGGATGTTCTGCTTCACCTCAATTGAGAGTTCCTTTGACCGCATGTTGTCTGGTCACAGCAACAGCTTCCAAATGCAAAACCACACACCTGGAATCCACCCCTGACCTTTTAACTACTTCATTGATTACAGGTTAACGAGGGAGACGCCTTCAGAGTTAATTGCAGCCCTTAGAGTCCATTGTCCAATTACTTTTGGTCCCTTGAAAAAGAGGAGGCTATGCATTACAGAGCTATGATTCCTAAACCCTTTCTCCGATTTGGATGTGGAAACTCTCATATTGCAGCTGGGAGTGTGCACTTTCAGCCCATATTATATATTTAATTGTATTTCTGAACATGTTTTTGTAAACAGCTAAAATAACAAAACTTGTGTCACTGTCCAAATATTTCTGGCCCTAACTGTATATAGCTTGTCAGCATATGTACATCATTGGTAGTAGCTGAGTGCTGCAAGGTTTTTTTTCTAGTATATTGACCCAGCATCCCTGCTGGCGCCAGTTCACATTGTCTGTGAGTGCTGTGCAGTTTTTTTCTCTTTTGTATCGTGTGGAGTGGCTGGCTCCATTACTGCAATGTGCACCCTCGTTGCCTACAGGTGATCTAGGGTCTAGATGGTGTCCGTCCACTTAGTAGTGGGGTAGGGTGGACAAGGAGGACTTGGCTGTCAGCGTTAGGACTCGTCGGACCTGAAGTCACTTTGTCGCAGTCGACGAGCAAGCAGACATTGGCCAATGTGTGTACTAAGAACTTCAGATTTAAAAAAATAAGAATTTGAGTTTTTTGAAAACAATCTAAGTTTTTAAATTTTTTCTCATATATATATATAGCTTGTCAGCATATGTACATCATTGGTAGTAGCTGAGTGCTGCAAGGTTTTTTTTCTAGTATATTGACCCAGCATCCCTGCTGGCGCCAGTTCACATTGTCTGTGAGTGCTGTGCAGTTTTTTTCTCTTTTATTATATATATATATATATATATATATATATATATATTACACACATACACATACATATATAATATATATATAAATATATAAATAATGAAAAATATATGTGGAGCAGCACAAAAAAGAAAATAATTCAGGTGCAAGCCCTCCTACCATAGATCCATACGTGTAGATATTAAGAAAAAATGATCAGCAGCACATCCTTTAAAAGAAAAAACGTGGATTTACTCCCATGAGCGCAACATTTCGGCTTGTCAAAGCCTTTTTCAAGCAGTACAGTCTGAGCTATAAAGTGTACAGGTATATAAAGATAAAGATCAACCATTGACCATTATAAAATTTAACATGATTGGTCAATAATAATCATAAGGTGCACCTGTAATAGAGGGAAGCGGGCACAAACACACGTTATCAAGCATGGGGCTCACCTATACCGTCTCAGTGTACTCCATTATGTTCAATACAGCTCAGCTGAGCATGTCTGACGTAGGTGACTAATTCCTGTTGTTGCTGAAATCCTGGGCATGCTCAGTAGCACTGCGGGAATCTCATCGGCCATCTTGGTTACCGTGGCAACGATGTAAACATAACAAAAGCCACGATCAAAAGCATGTCAGCTGTTTATTCCAAATATAGCACATAAGGCCATAATTATAGCCACATAATGTCCCTTAGGGTCATGCTCTATGGCAGGGGTCTCAAACTCCAGGCCTCGAGGACCGCACACATTAAGGAAATCCTGACAACCTGCACAGTTTGACAGTTGGTAGTTGGATAACCAACTGTCAAATGCTATGGAAATCCTGAAAACCTGGACTGTGTGCGGTCCTTGAGGCCTAGAGTTTGAGACCCCTGCTCTATGGGATCATAGGGACATCAGTACAGGTACAAAGGCGAAGGTGAAAAGGGCTCTGACAAGACGAAACATTGCGGTCCTGGGAATAAATCCACGTTTCTCACTTTTAAAGGATGTGGTGCTGTTCAAAACCAAATTAATAGCAGCACACTGGTTAAGCCTGTCTCATACCTGCCTCCCTCCCACTGGGTCCTACTGAAGAGGTCTCCTGCTACTGCCCATTGCAACAGAGACCCCCTGGGGTACGAGAGAGGCTATAGAGTAGACAGGGACCCTTCATATTTATGGTCACCGAGACGAGCTGGCATATATTGGCCAATGCATGCGCTAAGAACCATAAAAAATGTAAAAAAAATATTTACCATATATCTGAGTTTTTTTGAAAAAACTTTATAGTTTTTATTTTTTCTCAAATAAGATCTAGTAACACCTACAAATAGCATGTATTGGCTTAACCAGTGTGCTGCTATTAATTTGGTTTATATATATATATGCCCTATATGTCATGGCACACCATCACACCATTCAAATATCTATTTAATTGGAGTATGAATTTTAGATGTGGTAGTATTTGATCCTATTTTTGGGCACATCATTTACCTTATCTTGGTACCTTTTGAGTGTATTTATTATACACATTACATCCATGTGCTATATGTGCAGTCATGGATTTTCGCCAGGATTGTACCATCTTTGTTTTTAATTCACATATTTCTGCTATTTTTTGTGTTTATTTGTTCTTTTTTGAATATTAATAACATTTGTTTATTTTCCTATATGTTTGTGCGCTTCCAAACCTAGGTACCGCATATATTGTGTCTTAGGCACTATTATGTATTTGTTTTGACTGATTTATAGTATTTTATAAAACTTAGTCTGAAGCTCTTGTTGTTTACAGCTGATGAGATGGAATGTTTGTGTCTGTTGTCATGGTGATGACATCACATGTTGACTACATCAGCCAACCACAGCTGAAGAAAGTTTTTGATGTAGAATCTTAAGTTCAGCCGATGACTAAAGCAGCTCCGCCCACATTCCTAGAACACTCCACCCACTTGCCTATGTCATCACTTTGTGATGACACAAGTGATCAGCAGGAATAAAAACCCCGATCCTGGCAGCTTCACAGTCATTTGTCAAACTACATGCATGAAGATGGGGCAGAACCCAAAGGTGCCCTTACACACAGAGATATATTGCTGGCAACTCACTGGATGATGCAGCGAAGTCATGGACAACATTGCTCCATTTTATTGCCGTGGAATGGAACAGTGTCTCCATGATTTCACTGCAACTAGTGAGTTGCAAGCAATACACAGTATTTCTGTGTGTAACAGTACCCAGGAAGAACAAAGAAAGAAGAAAGAAGAGACTTGGACTTCACACAGTGGTGCCCTTGCATTATGCACCATGGGGTCCTTTGGACTTTAAACTGTGTGGGGCCCTGCGCCAAGATAGATGAAGAACATCTCGTTTTCACCAGGATCGCAGTGAGTTTCTCTGATACTCTCATGAGTATCATGAGACGCCCATGATGCTCTCATGAGTATCATGGGCACCTAATAATTGTATTGTTATTTATATGCATTTCTTTTTTGAGCAGGTTTATATAATTAAGGGTCATTCTATGTTTACTTACCTTACTTTTACAAGCTAAAAACTGAGTGTAGTCATGATTAACTCCGTTTTTGGCTTGTGAGTGTAAGTTAGCATGGAATGACATGCACTTCGTTTTTGAGATTTATGTAATGTAATTACCGTATATACTCGTGTATAAGCCGACCCGTGTATAAGCCGACCCCCCTACTTTTGCCCCCAAAACCTGGGAAAACCTATTGACTCGTGTATAAGCCGAGGGTGGACCCCAGCACAGGTATACAGTCCCCCCCAGTGGTATACAGCAGCCTCCCCAGTGGTAGTATACAGCAGCCACAGAGGTATATACAGTAGCCCCAGTGGTCGTATACAGCAGCCTCCCCAGTGGTAGTATACAGCAGTCTCCCCCTGTGATAGTATACAGCAGTCTCCCCCTGTGGTAGTATACAGCAGTCTCCCCCTGTGGTAGTATACAGCAGTCTCCCCCTGTGGTAGTATACAGCAGCCTCCCCTGTGGTAGTATACAGCAGCCTCCCCCTGTGGTAGTATACAGAAGCCACAGAGGTATATACAGCAGCCCCTACCCTGTGGTAGTATACAGCAGTCTCCCCCTGTGGTAGTATACAGCAGCCTCCCCCTGTGGTAGTATACAGCAGCCATAGAGGTATATACAGCAGCCCTTCCCCTGTGGTAGTATACAACAGCCTCCCCTGTGGTAGTATACAGCAGCCACAGAGGTATATACAGCAGCAGCCCCAGTGGTTAGTATACAGCAGCCCCAGAGGTATATACAGCCCCAGTGGTAGTATACAGCAGCCCCAGTGGTAGTATACAGCAGCCCCAGTGGTACTATACAGCAGCCCCAGTGGTAGTATACAGCAGCCCCAGAGGTATATACAGCAGCAGCCCCAGTGGTTAGTATACAGCAGCCCCAAAGGTATATACAGCCCCAGTGGTAGTATATAGCAGCCCCAGTGGTAGTATACAGCAGCCCCAGTGGTAGTATATAGCAGCCCCAGTGGTAGTATACAGCAGCCCCAGAGGTAGTATACAGCAGCCCCAGTGGTTCTATACAGCAGCCCCAGTGGTAGTATACAGCAGCCCAGTGGTAGTATACAGCAGCCCCAGTGGTAGTATACAGCAGCAGCAGCCCCAGGGGTGTATACATCAGCAGCCCCAGGGCTGTATACACCAGCAGCCCCAGGGCTGTATACACCAGCAGCCCCAGGGCTGTATACACCAGCAGCCCCAGGGCTGTATACACCAGCAGCCCCAGGGCTGTATACAGCAGCAGTCCCAGGGCTGTATACACCAGCAGCCCCAGGGCTGTATACACCAGCAGCCCCAGGGCTGTATACAGCAGCAGCCCCAGGGCTGTATACAGCAGCAGCCCCAGGGCTGTATACACCAGCAGCCCCAGGGCTGTATACACCAGCAGCCCCAGGGCTGTATACAGCAGCAGCCCCAGGGCTGTATACACCAGCAGCCCCGGAGGTATACAGGCCCCCCCATCAAGCTTGCGCGGCAGCCTGTAAAGGAAAATCATACTCATCGCTGTCCCGCGCTGTCCCGCCGCTTGCCGACACACGATCCCGGGCTTCAATCCGCGTCTTCCGGCTTCCGGGTTCCTGTGGTCGCGCGCAATGACGTCATTGCCCGCGACCACAGAAGACGCGGATTGAAGCCCGGGATCGTGATGGCAGCGGCGGGACAGCGCGGGACAGCGATGAGTATGATTTTCCTTTACAGGCTGCCGCGCAAGGGAGGGGGGGGCCTGGCGCTTGATGGGGGGGCCTGTATACCTTCAGGGCAGCTGCTGTATATATACGGATTACCGTATATACCCGCGTATAAGCCGAGGGGGGACTTTTCAGCCCAAATTTTGGGCTGAAAAACTCGGCTTATACGCGAGTATATACGGTAACATGCTTTTCCTTTTTGAGAAGGTTTATGTATTTTATTTAACATGCCACGTGCAGCGCCATACTTGGTTGTGCCTGAAGACTTGGAGCTTGACTACCCTACGTTTCTCCTACAATGGGCCTTAAGGTTGTTTGGAGTTTCTAGCAGGGGAGCACAGCTACTCGTATATTTTGAGCAGGTTTTATGTAATTATCAATATGCAATTTGTTTTTGAGAAGTGTTATATAATTAACATGCTTTTCCTTTTTGAGAAGGTTTATGTATTTTATTTAACATGCCACGTGCAGCGCCGTACTTGGTTGTGCCTGAAGACTTGGAGCTTAACTACCCTACGTTTCTCCTACAATGGGCCTTGAGGTTGTTTGGAGTTTCTAGCAGGGGAGCGCAGCTACTCGTATATTTTGAGAAGGTTTTATGTAATTATCAATATGCAATTTGTTTTTGAGAAGTGTTATATATAGTGTTTCTCCTACAATGGGCCTTGAGGTTGTTTGGAGTTTCTGTGGCGCCCTGCAACGAGTGCGTCACAGGAGGGTATTGCAGCCACAAATGCAGCCGCAATATCCTCTGACTCAGCAATGAAATAGTTAACTTTGAGATCCAACCTGACATGCAACACCTAGAACAGAGGACCAATCATAGGTCCTGGGGGGTGGAGTGTTAGGGTAGTGTAGTAGAACACACAATAATCTAGAGAGTTGAGTCTGAGAGAACGAAGAAGAATCTAGAACCTGACAAGAGCAGACTAGAGCTTGGAGAGGAGCGGGGGCTCCGCACTCCGTGCGGGCCCCTGGGCCGTCACCGGTCGGGTGTCAGCACCTGAGGCCTTAACCACCGGGATTGGGCATTTCTACACGGGTTCCCAAAAGACTCCCGTGCCCACAACTCACAGCCAGTTCACTGGTACCGAAGCTGGCAGCAGTTCACCTCTGCCACGCGAACCAGAAGAGTGGAGGAGCAGCTTCACAGGAGCACCCCACCACCAGTCAGTTTCCAGTCGTCTAACCAGCGGTGTACCCACTGAGGGATCCAAGGCTCCCCAAAGCATCCAGAACGTACATCATGGATAGGGCATTGAAGCAGCCTCCCCGTACCCAACCTGGTATTCCTGGGCGACGCTGGCAAGAAACTAAGTAGGTAGAATGGAGGAACACTGCGGATCTCTGAGGGACACTATCACTGCTGAGTCCACCCGGTCTACTACTCAACCACTGTATGCCATGTACTGCCTGCTGGTTACAGTAAAGACCCGTTATAGAGACTTTCTGTGTCTGTGCTTCCTTATGAACTGTCCGTCCGCACAACAAGGTAACCGCAGCTGCCGCACAACATCTTGAGCAGCTCCAGCCCCCGGGGATCACCGCTCAGCCTGTGGGGAGCGTAACATCTTGCTGCTGTCCATCCCCCGGGGGTTCCGCAGCGTCGGTAGCCCTTACCGAATCTACTCATAGGTGGCGTCACGAATAAATTAAAAACCCCTTTAATCTGTTCCACCAAGACGTCTTCACTTTTGATCTGCACTACACCGGGCCCCACTACCGGCAGGCGCGGTCCACCCGTGACAAGGAGGAAGGAAGCATCGCCTGTATCAACCGGAGTCAGCTGGCCACGGTGAGTCATTTCTAGCAGGGGAGCGCAGCTACTCGTATATTTTGAGAAGGTTTTATGTAATTATCAATATGCAATTTGTTTTTGAGAAGTGTTATATAATTAACATGCTTTTCCTTTTTGAGAAGGTTTATGTATTTTATTTAACATGCCACGTGCAGCGCCGTACATGGTTGTGCCTGAAGACTTGGAGCTTGACTACCCTACGTTTCTCCTACAATGGGCCTTGAGGTTGTTTGGAGTTTCTAGCAGGGGAGCGCAGCTACTCGTATATTTTGAGCAGGTTTTATGTAATTATCAATATGCAATTTGTTTTTGAGAAGTGTTATATAATTAACATGCTTTTCCTTTTTGAGAAGGTTTATGTATTTTATTTAACATGCCACGTGCAGCGCCGTACTTGGTTGTGCCTGAAGACTTGGAGCTTGACTACCCTACGTTTCTCCTACAATGGGCCTTGAGGTTGTTTGGAGTTTCTAGCAGGGGAGCGCAGCTACTCGTATATTTTGAGAAGGTTTTATGTAATTATCAATATGCAATTTGTTTTTGAGAAGTGTTATATAATTAACATGCTTTTCCTTTTTGAGAAGGTTTATGTATTTTATTTAACATGCCACGTGCAGCGCCGTACTTGGTTGTGCCTGAAGACTTGGAGCTTGACTACCCTACGTTTCTCCTACAATGGGCCTTGAGGTTCTTTGGAGTTTCTGGCAGGGGAGCGTAGCTACTCGTATATTTTGAGAAGGTTTTATGTAATTATCAATATGCACTTTGTTTTTGAGTTTTATCTAATTAACATGCCTTTTTAGAAGGTTTATGTATATACGTATGTTACTAGCTGATTTAGGTATGAGGTCTCCCTCTGCATTCTGAAACAATGATGAAGGACAAACCTAATGACCACGAAAAAAGTTTATAGCGAGGAATGCCCGACGACCCAGAAACATTTTGAGCCAGGGCTGACTGAGGGCTGACTCTTTTGTACAAGGGCCGCCCAATGATGTTGCAAAGATTTCGCTATAGGTGTTATAGAATTGTAGAGGATTGTAGAGGAAGACCTCATACCTGGGACGTTGATCCAGGGAGCTAGTCTGATTGCCGTAAGTGGAGTCGGGAAGGAATTTTCCCCCTAAAATGGACCAATTAGGGCCCATGGGGTTTTGCCTTCCTCTGGATCAACGCTTTAGCTTTTAGGTTGAACTTGATGGACTTGTTTGTGTCTTTCAACCTTAAAACTATGGAACTGTCCCTGTATTGAGGTGTAGGGTTGTCGGCCAGGTCTTCTCTCTAATCAGCAGGGATGGAGTTTTGCTGCATGTTTGTCCCTGAAAAAATGTTTGAGCCGACAGCCTTAGACAAATCGCAAAGGGAAAATAAGATTTCTTTAGTTAAATGGGGATAAATTAAAAGCAAAGTCACAGACAAATCTCTTGTCTTTTTTTTCTATAAACTTTGGGGGAAATTTACCTCCTTTTTCTGCTGTGACTTTGCTTTTAATTTTAGGTTAGGGACTCGCAATACTATGAGGACCCTTGACGCGGGTTGCGAGCTTTGTGTATTTTGGCCAAAATATCAACCATTGCCACATAAATTTGATATATATATATTTTTTTTTTGCATGTTATATGTGCACTAGTTTCTGTGACCTGGGCAGGTAAATAAATACTTTTGCCCTTTTTTTCTATATTGACTTGAGAATTTTTGGGGAATTTGAGTTCCCTTTTCTGTGGCTTTTGCTTTTAATTTTGGTACAGTGACTCACAAAACTATGAGGACCCTCGATGCATATTTTGGCCAAAATATCGACCAATACCTCATATTTATCCCATTTACAGTTTTGCATGCTATGCTGGATTCAGCCAATCTCATCTATATTGGCCTTGTTATCTAGGGCACCTATCCCGGTGGGGGGTAATGATAGTGCTGAACAGCATCCTGATCTAATAGTATGGGTGTTATTAATAGGCTATAAGTGATCGCCCTTTCATGAATTAGTCGGTTGTGATAGTCTCATCAGTATTTTGCACCTGTGTTTGCCTCCATCTTTATACAGGAAGCTACTGCATTAGTTTGTGACCTGGGCAGATAAATACTCTTGCCCTTTTTTGCTATAATGAATTTAGATAGAGATAAATCAATCATTCCAGCATCTAGCTCGCTCCTCCGGCCAACAGCTACTCTATAGATACAACCCTAGGCCTGCGGGTAAGTCTCTATCCCTGTACAGGGGTATAATGGATGAAGGCAGAGATCTCTGGCCCTGTGGTAAGACTCTATCCCTGTACATGGGTAAAATGGTGAAGGCAGAGATCTCTGGCCCTGTGGTAAGACTCTATCCCTGTACAGGGGTATAATGGTGAAGGCAGAGATCCCTGGCCCTGTGGTAAGACTCTTTTCCCTGTACAGAGGTATAATGGTGAAGACAGAGATCTCTGTCCCTGTGATAAGTCTCTATCCCTGTAAAGCGGTATAATGGTGAAGGCAGAGATCCCTGGCCCTGTGGTAAGCCTCTATCCCTGTACAGGGGTATAATGGTGAAGGAAGAGATCCCTGGCGCTGTGGTAAGCCTCTATCCCTGTACAGGGGTATAATGGTAAAGGCAGAGATCTCTGGCTCTGTGGTAAGTCTCTACCCCTTCACCCCCGGGCTATTTTCTGTTTTTCATTTTTGTTTTTTCCTCCCCTGCTTCCAAGAGACATAACGTTTTTATTTTTCTGTCAATATAGACATATGATGGCTTGCTTTTTGCGGGACGAGATGTACTTTCATATGCAATAATTTATTTTACCATATAGTGTACAGGGAAATTGCAAACAAATTCTAAATGCAGTGAAATTGCATTTGCAAAAAAAGTAATAACATATTTGTTTTTTGGGTATTTTAGTTGCCATGTTCACTATATGGTAAAACCGATGTGACGGGGTGATGCCTCGGGTCGGTACGAGTTTGTAGACACCCAACATGTATACTTTTTTGGTATCTAGGTGGTGAAAAAAAATTCAGAAGTTTGCAAAAAAACAAAAACTAACTTTTTGCGCCATGTTCTGCGACCCGTAGCGCCCTCATTTTTTGGGATCTGGGGCTGCATGACGGTTTATTTTTTGCATCTTGAGCTAATGTTTCTAATGATACCATTTTTGGGGGATCCGCTGTTTTGATCGCCCGTTATTGCATTTTATAGCAATATTGCGGCGACCAAAAAAACAGAATTTTGGCGTTTGGACCATTTTTTCCGTTACGGAGTTTATGGCTCTCATTAACGGATTTTAATAGGATGATAGATCGGGCGATTCTGAACGCGGCGATATTTTTTAATACTTTTATTGTGATTGGGGGAAAACGGGGGTGATTTGAACTTTTGTATATTTTTTTTTTTTTTACAGGTTTTTAAAAACTTGATTTTTTTATTAATTCTTATTTTTACACTGCCCCTTAGAGAGGCACCTTGCTGCACAGGCTGATCACTTCTGGGAGATACAAATGAGCTGCAGCCCGGATCCGATCGGCGCTGTTACCCCGAAATCTCAGCTGATGAGATCAGCTGAGATGTCGGAGCTTTGATGTGAGCTCCGCGTCGGAGCTCACATCAAAGCCCCCTTACCGGCTCAGGACGTTGTACAACGTCCTGTGTCGGCAAGGGGATAAAGACAGCTGTCTTACATTGTCACCTGTATAAAAGCCTCCTGTCCACACACTCAATGAATCAGTCACACTCAAACTTCTACAACATGGGCAAGACCAAAGAGCTTTCTAAGGATGTCAGGGAAAAGATCCTAGACCTGCACAAGGCTGGAATGGGCTACAAAACCAGAAGTTAGGCTGCTTTCACATTTGCGATTTGAAATGCAGCGTACCGAACGCAGCCAAACGCATGCACACTGTGCTCCTATGTTTAACATGGGAATGCATGGTACCTGCGTTTCGCTGCATTCGGTTGCGTTCGGATGAGCATAATTTGTGCGCCCTCTGAATGCAACATGTTGCATTTTTTGTGCATTCACAGGCGCTTGTTTTATCAGCAAGTGCCCGCAAGCGCACAAACAATGCATGTAAGTCAATGGATCCGCAGTGTCCTCCACATGACAGCACAGGAGAACCCTGCGGATCACATTGAAATCTTTTGACCAACGCTAATCTCCCAGGACATCAGAGGCAGCCCTCCGGGACATCAGCGGCGGCCCCCCGAGACATCAGCGGCGGCCCCCCGGAGACATCAGCGACGGCCCCCCGAGACATCAGTGGCGCCCCCCCAAGACATCAGTGGCAGCCCCCCCGAGACATCAGCGCTGGCCCCTCCGAGACATCAGCGCTGGCCCCCCCGTGATATCAGCGGCGGCCCCCGAGACATCAGCGGTGGCTCCCCTGAGACATCAGCGCTGGCCCCCCAGAGACATCAGTGGCGGCTCCCCGAGACATCAGCGGCGGCTCCCAGGAGAGCAGCTAGAGCAGCTGCTGATCTCCCAAGGACGGGCGGCGCTAATCTCCCGGCAGTGTCGGCACGGGAGATTTAAAGAAACAGCTGATCTGACAGCTGTTTAAAACTCCAGCGTCGACATCACCTATTCGGAGACTTAAACAGCTGTCAGATCAGCTGTTTCTTTAAATCTCCCGCGCTGACACCACCGGGAGATTAGCATCGCCCGCCGGGAGGAAGAGATCTCCACGGCTGATCTCCGCCTCCCGGCCGCCAAGTCCGCTAATTGGCTGGCCAGGCACCATACTTTGTGAACGCATGCGGAGAATCTCTGCTGCGTTCACATCAGTATAGCAGCGTTTGCGTCTGCATGCCAGACACATGCAGACACAAACGCTAGTGTGAAAATAGCCTAAGACGCTGGGTGAGAAGGAGGCAACTGCCGATGCAATAGTAAGAAAATGGAAGAAATACAAAATTAGGTCAATTCACATCGATCTGGGGCTCCATGTAAGATCTCACCTCGTGGGGTATCCAGGATCATGGGGAAGGTGAGAGATCAACCTAAA
Source organism: Allobates femoralis (assembly GCA_033576535.1). Taxonomy (NCBI): domain Eukaryota; kingdom Metazoa; phylum Chordata; class Amphibia; order Anura; family Aromobatidae; genus Allobates; species Allobates femoralis. The sequence goes on from JARQOC010000003.1 coordinate 572,446,919, forward strand.
ACTACACAGGGGAACTTTTTAATGATCTCAAGGCAGCTGGGAATACGGTCACCAAAAAACCACTGGTAACATATTATTCTGTAATGGATTAAAATCCTGCAGTGTCTGCAAAGTCCCACTGCTGAAGAAGGCACATGTGCCCCCGTCTGAAGTTTGCTAGTAAACACCTTGGGGATTCTGAGAGTGATTGGGAGAAGGTGCTGTGGTCAGATGTGACAAACATTGAGCTAATTTGGCAATAAATCAATGCGCCATGTTTGGAGGAAGTGTAATGCTGCCTATGACCCAAAAAACATCATCCCCAGTCAAGCATGGCAGTGGAAATATTCTGTTTTGGGGTATTTCTCTGCTAAGGGCACAGGACTACTTCACCACATCAATGGGACAATGGAGCCTGGGTCTGGAGAAGTTGGGTTTACTTATTAACCCCTTTAGCCCCGGTGTCAAGTCACATTAGCCACCCTGCCCAGAATATACCCTGTGTTAAAGTGGCCTAGCCCAGATTGTACCCCAGGTATATTATATTATGGCCTAGCCACAACTACACCCTGGGATCATTGTATGATATACTAGTGGGCTAGGCCACTTTAACCCCCTCCCGACCCGTGTCACTGTGTCTATGACATGGAAACCGGTGCGTTCCCGACCCATGTCACAGCGCCTGTAACATGGGGGGAATCTCGCTCCTGCAGCTCAAGTGAGGATGTCACTAACCTGACACTCTCCTCTGCTGGCTACTACCCCCCCGATTCTCCATAGACTAAGCCCCATCCTTAACCCCCACCCCTCAAGTCAACTGCAGAGTTTCCGGCTTAAAAAAATATTATACAGCTGAACAACTAACCGTTTTAAGGCTTCAGCTACACTAAAGATAATGCAGTGAGGCATAGAAATAAATTACATTCAAGACAATCTAGTTATTGAAATTCGTATTCAGCTAAATATTAGTTATCTCCTATCCTTAGAACCACCGCAAGATGTTCCTGCAGCTCCACCAGCAGTGACACCACCTACACCGACATCGCCACCAGCGACGCCGCCTACAGCGTCACCCCACCTGGAACAGCAAAAACATCTCCATAAGCGGCCTTATCTGGGTCCACCCCCCCCCCATACTGATCGATAGCGGAGCGGGGTCAATTTGATGGATTCCCATTTTGCTCGGGCTCATGATCTCACCAGCAGTGCTTTAGTGAGACCCATTCCCATCGCCTCGATAGACTCAGTTCCACTCAGCTAGAAGGTCCTCTCCCAAGTGGTGCGTAATGTGAACCTGAGCATAGGAACTCTCCACCAGGAGGTTCTGTTCTGTCACCTCTTGGAGAACCTGCCCACTCCCATTGTATTGGGCCTTTCCTGGCTGGAGAAACACAACCCAGTGATAAACTGGCGGGTCAGAAAGGTTGTAACTTGGGGTGCTTTCTGTGTGTGTAATTGCCTAGCCACACCTATTTCTACCATACTGGTTGCACCAACTCCTACCCCACTTCCAGAAGTGAATGGGAGTGAGCCTGGAAAAGGGTGTGGAGTCCAGACTACGGCTCAGATTAATGGTGGGTCTAGGTGTCGTTCCAGGAGGAGGGGTCAGGGAGGGACGGTGGTGCAGGGGAGGGAGCCCTGGGCCCCGGGGGGACCTGCTGCAGTTTACCGTCCTGGATGTGTGCCCTCTAACTGTGACCGCATATTTGGAAATAAACGTGCAGGTCCAGACCTGAGAGTTCATGAGTATGTGTGGGTGTTGCCCAAACACGTCAGGTGGAGGTGTGCTACTGGGACTCCTGGTTCTGTGGTTATAGGACCGTTTTGGATATCGGCCATTTGTAATCCTGTGCTGTACTGCCTTGACCTACCTCCAGGTTTGGCAACCTGTAATGTTTTCCATATCTCGTCACTCAGGGATGTGGAATTATTTTGGATGTGCCGTAGTCGAGTTCGGAAGTCTCTCTTTAAAGAGGGGATACTGTCACGCGCTTGCTTGGCGCTGACATTCATTGCTGGATGCTGCTGTTTTCGTGTTTGTCTTTAAGAGCTGCATGGTTGATAGTTGTGAAGGTCCTGGCCTCCTGTGTTGTGCTTCAGAACTGCATTCACTATTAGGTTCAACTGCCGGTTGAGGGGTTAATGTGCCTCACCTGAACTCCCTTCCCCCTAGTCTTTAAGTAGCCTTTCCTTCCACCAGGTGGTGCTGCTGATAGAGTTTCACTCTGTGACTGGAAGCCGTGATGTGCAGTTCTGTGTGCTTGTGTGACTGAGGTCCTTTGGAGTTGCTGTGTCCCAATTCTGTGGAGGAAGGCGAGGGGGGAATAGCGCAGGGCTGGTGGAGGAGGTTAGGGAGAGGCTGAAGGCCCGAACCTTCTCACCATAAGAGATACCTTCGGGATCAGGCCATTAAGGGTTCCTAGTTTAGGGTCAGACTAGTCTTCCCTGGTCACCCTGCCCGTAACTGCCATTCCCTTATCATCATTCCCTACACCTCGACACCAATGTGGCGTCAAGAAGGATTTCTTTCCCCAAAGTGGAGCATAGTGTTTGCCACATGGGATTTTTCTTGCCTTCCTCTGGTTCAACATGTTAGGCTATGGGTTGAACTATACGGACATAAAGCCTTTCTTCAACCTTAAAGACTATGAAACTATGAAATTTATACATATAGTATAATTCACAGTCCATAGTCTATTGTGTAGTATACTGCACAGCCCATACATGGTATAATGCACCTACATACAGTATATAATCCACAGCACATAGTTCTCCATATAACATAATGCACAGCCTAGGTATAATACACCTCCATAAATAATGCACAGCCTATAGTTTTCCATATTGTACAATGCACAACACATAATCCTTCATATAGTATATAGTATAATGCACACCCCATAGTCCTCCATATAATATAGTGCGCCCTCCATAATTCTCCATATAATATAATGCGCCCTCCATATAAAAAGCATCCCCTACAGTCCTCCATGTAATATAATATAATACACCCCATACAGTATAGTGCACAGTCCATTGTCATCTATGTAAGTATTATGGCCGCCGTGTACTCACTGATTTAAAAAAAAAAAAATCTTTCCTTGGTCCCCCGATTGCTCTGGTCTCAGCAAAAGGTGTTCTAAATCTGTGTCTTCACTTATCTGCAAACGGTTTGTAGATACACAACCCTCAAAGGTGAGTGGACCCCTGCGGCAATCCCCCCTGGTGTCCCTCGGTTACTGGTCTATTGTGCGCTCCGCTCCCCTTGTGTTCTTCACTAATTTGAATAGAGGGTGCGATGAAGTGACATAATCGCTCCTGCTGCGCTGAACTGTCAGATCGCGCAGCTGCCACGGATTGAGCAGGCCGGCGGCAGAATGAGCTGCTCTGCTTCAGCTTCTCTTTGGCAGTGAGGTAGGCGGGCCGTCTGCCTCCTCCAGCACCCGTGGTCT